>OU342743.1:500963258-500980585 GCA_910589775.1 Avena eriantha
GTTTGTGGAAAGAACACACATGCAATGACCCTGGTTGATCCATGTGTGGTTTGTGGAAAGAACACACATGCAATGACTCTAGGGGTCCATATGTGGTTCATGTTAGGAACACACATGCAATGCCATTGGTTGATCCATGTGTGGTTTGTGGAAAGAACACACATGCAATGACTCTAGTGGGTGCATATGTGGTTCACGTCAGGAACACACATGCAATGACTCTAGTGGGTCCATATGTGGTTTGCGAAAAGAACAGACATGCAATGACTACTAGTTGATCCATATGTGGTTTGTGGAAAAGAACACACATGCAATGAACACTCGTGGATCCATAGTGGTTTGTGGAAAGAACACACATGAAATGACACTTGTTAATCCATGTGTGGTTTGTGTAAGAACGCACATGCAATGACACTGGTTGATCCATATGTGGTGTGTGGAAAGAACACACATGCAATGAAACTGGTTGATCCTTGTGTGGTTTGTGGAAATAACACACATGTAATGCCATTGGTTTATCCATGTGTGGTTTGTGGAAAGGAACACACATGCAATAGACCACTGGTTGATCATGCGTGGTTTGTGGAAAAGACACACACATGCAATGACACTGGTGGATCCATGTGTGGTTTGTGAAAAGAACACACATGCATTAGTCTAGTGCTGGTTTTTAGTATAAGAACACACATGCAATGACTCTAGTAGGTCCAATATGTGGTTGTGAAATACCACACATGCAATGACCACTGGTCGATCCATATGTGGTTTGTGGAAAAGAACACACATGCAATGAACATTGGTGGATCCATAAGTGGTTTGTGGAAAGAAACTCACATGTAGTGAACACTGGTTGAACCATATGTGGTTGTGAAAAGAACACACATGCAATGCATTGGTTGATCTATATGTGGTTTGTGGACAGAACGCAATGACACTGGTTGATCCATGTGTGGTTGTGGAAAGAACACACATGCAATGACTCTAGTGGGTCCATCTGTGGTCATCTCAGGACACACATGCAATGCCATTGGTAGATCCATGTGTGGTTTGTGGAAAGAACACACATGCAATGACTCTAGTAGGTCCATATGTGTTCATGTCAGGAACACACGTGCAATGACTCTAGTGGGTCCACATGTGGTTTGTGAAAAAATACACATGCAATGACCACTGGTTGATCCATATGTGGTTTGTGGAAAAGAACACATGCAATGAACACTTGTGGATCCATAAGTTGTTTTTGGAAAGAACACACATGCAATGACACTGGTTGATCCTTGTGTGGTTTGTGGAAAGAACACACATGCAATGACCTTGGTTGATCCATATGTGGTTTGTGGAAAGAACACACATGCAATGACACTGGTTGATCCATGTTTGGTTTGTGGAAAGAAAACACATGCAATGCCATTGGTTGATCCATGTGTGTATTGTGGAAATAACACACATGCAATGACTCTAATGGATCCATATGTGGTTTGTGGAAAAGAACACACATGCAATGACCACGGGTTGATCCATGTGTGGTTTGTGGAAAGAACACACATGCAATGACACTGGTGGATCCATGTGTGGTTTGTGAAAAGAACACACATGCAATGATTCTAGTGCTGGTTTTAGTATAAGAACACACATGCAATGACTCTAGTGGGTCCACATGTGGTTTGTGAAAGGAACACACATGTAATGACCACTGGTTGATCCATATGTGGTTTGTGGAAAAGAACACACATGCAATGAACACGGGTGGATCCATAAGTGGTTTGTGGAAAGAACACACATGCAATGACTCTAATGCTGGTTTAGTATAAGAATACATATGGATCCATATGTGGTTTGTGGAAAAGAACACTCATGCAATGACCGCTGATTGATCCATGTGTGGTTTGTGGAAAGAACACACATGCAATGACTCTAATGCTGGTTTTGGTATAAGAATACACATGCAATGACCGCTGGTTTGATCCATAAGTGGTTGTGGAAAAGAATACAAATGAAATGACCAGTAGTTGATCCATAAGTGGTTGTTGAAAGAACACACATGCAGTGAACACTGGTTGATCCAGTGTGTGTTTGTGAAAAGAACACACATGCAATGCCATTGGTTGATTCATATGTGGTTTGTGGAAAGAACACACATGCAATGACACTGGTTGATTCAAATGTAGTTCATGATAGGAACACACATGCAATGACTCTTGTGGATACATATGTGGTTTGTGGAAAGAACACACATGCAATGAACTCTAGTGGATCTATCTTGGCATAATTGATGTATGCCACGATGCATTTCATTGTAAAAGACACCCACTTTCCATTTTATACTACTCAGCTTTGCCCTTGGTTTTTTGATACTACCCCAGTTTTGCCCCCTCTCTCTCTTTTGTAGAAGCCCAAACTTGTGCCCATTATGTCTTCTACGCCGTGATTGGTTATCACAGTTGTCACGCGGATCGTGCACCACCAACCGTTGATCCTGTGTGATCCAACAAGGCTTGTTGCACACGTCGTGCCTTCACAAGACAGCGCGAGACAGCACGGACGTCCCCCTCAACGAGACTTCTACAAGAAGGAACACGATGCCATCCATGGAAAAAGTCGTCGAGTGGTCATGTCATGTTTAATCTAGTCTTCAAAGGCTACCAGTCTACTACACGGCAACTGGTCCATCCACGGCCCACGGGCTATACCATTTTTACTACGTAGCGTGCCTGCACTCTCACTTCCGACAAGCCCCCACCACACGAACTTTCCACGCGGCAGCCGCAGCTAGAAGAGGTGCCAACCGGGGCCCTCGAGGAGGCCTAAACGTCCCCGCATTAAAAACCCATCCTATCGGGTCCTCCATTCGCACTCATCCACTACTCTCTCTTCCCTATCCAGCAAAACCCCAGAATCTTGAACGTACTTGCACGAACCTTCTCCATGAAACCAGTGCGTGGGGGGTGAGTGTCCGGGCATCGCCGTCGGGGTGGTGCTTCACGCGGCAGATCTGGAGGAGCATCACACAACACAAGGCGAGGAGGACATGCAGTTCAACCCCTTGGGGGACCATGTGCTCGCCGGTGCTGACGACTTCGGAGGCGCCGATGAGGGTGTGGAGTTCGACGAACACGCTCCGCTCGTGTACCCGGAGGTACATCTATTTCTACATGTTCCATATTTTCTGCTCGAGCTTAATCTATCCTGGCGTCATAAAAAAATCTAGTCCTAATGATTAGATGCAACGCACGAACCGGTACATGGAGAGATCTAGTGTGTTCTGAATGAATCCACATTATTTATTTATTAATATGTTACTAAGAACACAAATCACATTAATTTAGGAGCGAGTTGGGGAGACGGCCGTAATGAACTGCTGAACCTGTATAGACATGTTATTGCATCGAAAGTAACTTGGAATGGTGGAAGGAATATATATTTATTATTTTGCTCATTTTAGTTTGTATTCCATACGTTACAGGTGTATTCAAGTGAGATGGACTCTGATAAGGAGACCAGGGACAACAAGAGCCGCCATGTCATGAAGAAGCTCAAGAGCGGGATAATTCGTTTCCACACTCGACTTGGGGAGCTCAAGTGCCCTTTCTGTAAGAAAGGAGTCAACCCGAGGATTGCCAGCTTAATTCCGCATGCGGTTGGCATCGGTAAAAGCCCGGCTTGTAAACACAAGTTGGCGACCAAGGCTAAGCACGCTTCTTATGGCAAATTCCTGAGGGAGTATGTCAAGACCGGCCTAGTGTCCCCTTACTTAGGAATCAACAACTTCTAGCCTACCAACCCTGTCACTATGCTGGCCCGGTCACTAATAATATTTAGTTCTCTTACCATATCTAGAGCCTTAAACTATGGGGATTTCTATTTTCGTACCCTTCAAAATATATTCAAGTTCATCTGTTTATGGAGTTAAAGTTCCGCTGGCATACTCGTTATTTTGCATGGATAGAGGGGTGCCCCTGAAAGATATAAGGGTTATCCTGTCCGCTAGATCAAAGAGGATCAACGGTTGGTGGGCACGAAGATGAGCACAAGTGCGAGAGATGGGTACAAAGAGAGGGGAAAATCGAGTAGCAACCAAGTGCAAAACTGAGTAGAACTTAAAAACCAAGGGCAAGACTGAGTAGAACTTAAAAACCAAGGGCAAGTGTGACAAAGGGATTCAAATAGAAAATAGAAAATGATTTAAAAATGGAACCAAACCGCCAGTTTTACGCTTGAGGGCAAAACTGAGTACAACTGAATCGCCAGGATTAGACATGAGGGAAAAACACTACTCACGGTACGCTTGTGCGGTGCATGGGGCGGTAGCGGACACGTGTGGCCGTGCACGGTGCATTAGTGTACGTGCTTTACGGTAGTGCAATGAAACGTCGCTTCCCTTCTCCTTTAATAGAGGCCTCCCCACTCCCACTCATCACACACTCACTCACTCAACCGTCTCCACTGTCCCATCACCTTCTGCAAACGCCCAACAAAACTCCAACCACACTGGCGATAGAGAAGAACGGCGTGGTGGCCATCGGTGCCTCCAAGGCCACCGACGAGGAGCCCCCTATCCCTGTCCCCGCATCCTCGTAGCCGTCAGCGAGGAGGCCCCCGCTGGTCTCGGACAGATCCAGCTTGGCTGGGACCCCTACGAGGAGGTTGTCTACATAAGGCCAGAGAACCCCTACGACACCAGCATCGCCGACCAATGGTCTGAGGTAACCATGGTTTTATCCCCTTCCCTTGTTCTTCCCCCGTTCCCATCGTTGGATGCTAGTTCGTATGTTATTAGGGCTCGACTGTTCGTATTTTTTACAGTAGCTAATCCTCTTGTGTTAGATCTCGATTTTTGATGAATCCCCCTGTTCATAGTTGGGATCAGTATTTGATTTGGTTTGAGATTTGGGGAATAATCGGGAGATCTCATTCGGTTAATTTATGCAAAAAATCAATCCTGATAATCAAAGTATCTCAATCATATCTTTATTTCACTCTACTATTTTTTTCCAACAGGAGGATAGCAGCGACCTCCGCAGCGACGACGGGTCCAAGGACACCAAGAGTCATCATGTGCTGAGGAGGCTAAAGTCCGGTCAGTACAACAACTTCTTCGCCGGCGACGTATACAGGTGCCCCTTCTGCCCCACCAGGAGGCTCCGTGCCACGGACTTCAACTCCCTCGCGAAGCATGCCAAGGACGTGAGGACCTGCGGCAAGTCCGTGAACGTCCACGGCTTCAGGGCCAAGAACCAAGCGTTGGCTCTTCACCTCCACAACCTCCAGAAGGTGGCTATCGAGGAGGGTCGCATGCCCCCGATCAGACCCAAGGCACCCAAGGTCAAGGGGCTGGGCAGCAAGAAGTGGAGGAGGCGGATGCCCTCCAGGCAGAGGCCACGAGGGGCCACTGATCAGCTGCTGCTGCTGTAAAGCAGCTTGTTTTGTCTTGTTTGTGTTGAACCTGTCAGCTGCTGCTGCTGAGCAGCCTAATTGTCGAACCTCGTTAAGTACTGTACTATATAACCTATATTAGCGGCTTTATCTACATCTGCTCTGTTTACTGAATTTATTTATGGTGCTGGTTTGTTTTGCTACTCTAGATTTGCTACCATATTGGGGGAAAATGATCACAAAAGGAGCAATGAACGAAGAGAGAAGCTGCTCTAGATTCCCTACCTTTTTGGGAACAAAACACAACTGTTAGAGAGAGAGAGGGGAAAAGGCGCTCTTAAAAAGGCTAAATAACAAAAAAACTTCCACTTTAGGCGTCATGGCGCACGTAACAGACAAACCTTTGACCAAACAGCACCCCCCTCCGAGCGCATGTGAGAGCTTCGGAATATCGGGAGGGCAAAAGTGAGGACAAATGAGACACAATGTTGATATAGCTAAATCTGACAAAAAGCTGAATTTGGCTTTACCATGCAATTTGTCTAGAGCTCCACAATGTAGCTATTCTAAATCCCTAAACTATGTGGTGCGTTGAAACCTAATGCTTTTCCACCGACATGTGTGTTGCAAAGTTGCTTGATCGTGCATTCTTACACAAGAGGCCTATAGAGAAACTTATAGAAGCATGGGCAAACGAGCTTCATTTTGGCAAATTCTGGACAAGCTTTGCGCAATCGGTAGGCCCGATCGGCTGGGCGGCTGCCCTGGGGTGCATGGATGCTAGGTCCATGTCTATGCTTACACTTCTTAAACTTGTTAGGAATTAATAATAACTGTACACTTCCTTTTGTCCTGTCATGTTACATCGTGTCAGCACCGCGCACCCGCTATGGATCGGCAACGGGACGGTGGTCTACGTGACCGGTCTCTGCCACGCCAAAGCCACGTCGCACACCCATCCCATCGCCTACCAGGACGGACGCCGGATTTAATTGCTAGGATTGGAAAGCAACGGTGCTCGCTCGATCAAACTTTCTTCCGCATGGGTATGACCGGAATATTGGTAAACGGAATTTAAGAATCGCCTTCCATCTCCTCAGCACATCACTGTGCAAAAATCCCCAACTCATTCCTTCCACCGCCGCCACCGCAAGAACCATCGACGCTGCCGCAGGCACCGCCTCTGCCTGGCCATACCGCCACAACAGATCACTCCACCGCCACGCCCAGTCCCAGCCACCGCTACCGACCCTAGGCCACCGCCGCCACATTAGCTGCTGCCATGGATGCAAAGTACGACGTGTTCGGCGACAAGAGCGACTACACCGACGAGTACACCGTCACTGCCCATGGCACCACCAAGATAATGGTCGTGCACACAAATGCGTCACCGCAGGTCGCCAAGGTCATCGCAATGTACGAGCGGTGGCTGTAGGAGCCAATGGACAGGTACAAGATCGTCGACCTTGACCTCGAGTATACCGGAGATAGGAAGAGGACGGCGCTTTTGCAGCTGTCCATGTGCAACCACTGCCTCCTATATCACGTATGTAGGGCCAAATCTGTATGCCCGAGCTTCGCGAGTTCCTACACAGGAGGGAGATCTACTTCGCCAGCGTCGACATCAAGAATGACACTCGGAAGCTAGAACGGGATCTCCTTGTTCATGTCATCAATAACGTCGATCTCCAACGTTTGTGGAGGTATCCGGATAGTGGTACGGGGAAAGCCGGCATGGCTAGACTCCCTTCCGACATCATCGATCGTGAGTACGCCGGCATTAAAGTCGAGTTCCCGAAGCACCTGCACGAGCGATGGGAGTGGAGGCACCTGGGTTATGATGCGATCAAGTACGCAGCCAGGGACGCGTATCTCTGCCACGAGATGCTCAACAGGATCTAGCGGGTGGGTGAGTGTGTTATTTACCACTACTAGTTTCGCATTTTGTTCCTAGTTTTATCTCGCCTGTATTTTATTTCGCATGTATTTTCTAAGCATTCTGTGTGTAACAACCAAGCTCGTATGATCCTTGTGCTATTAGCTACTTAACCTGTATGAATTACATTCCCCCTTTTGTATGCTCAACATTCATTCTTACAAATTCTGTCTGTGCCATTTGCATGCGGCAGAATCCATGACCGACTTGCATAAGGTGTGATACAGTCATAAGTCATAACCAAACCCAGATTATAGCAAAGGGTACAATCATAACCAAACCCATATTATAGTTTGACAAAGGTAATACACAGCAGTTCGTAATTGCTCACATAGTGTACTTCTGAAATAACATGTTTTTATAAACACAACAGTCATGCACTAATAGTCTACATCCCAGCCTGTTGGAGAAGGCAACCGATCCTAGGATGCCTTCGGTCTCTTGCCCCGGCTTGTAGATTCATCTACACTCCGACATCTAGGGCAAACAACCTTCCTTGGTGGTGGTTCAATGATGCGATGCCTCGAATGAGATTTTACAATCTGGCGGTACAGCTCGTGGCTAACATACCCGTCAATTGCAGCGTACTTCAGATTAGGTTCAGAAAGTGGCTTATCCTCCTAGTAATCGTGCCCTAAACGCCTCCACGAACATCTCGGCAATATGCCCTTCATGTCAGCGTACCACGAGTCGATGAGTTCGGAGGCAAGAGCGGCCATCCCGGTCTTGCCGCCCTTCATCCCTAGGATCCAGTAAATTTCCTGGATGTCCACTCTGCACTCCTTTGGGATTCTAATGTTGATAGTAGGGCTTTCAAGTAGTTTAGTGTCATTTGTGAGGTCAACACTAGTAAATGTTATGTGTTGGTTCACGACAAAGTCATGAAACAGATCCCTAATGCTTTTGCCCCACCTGCATGAAAATGACTTCAGACAAATAATATAGCAATAACTTTTGCAAACAGACGGTTCAGGAACAAAAAGACAGCAAAGTCTACCAGATCCCGTCAGCCCCCTTCTCGCAAAAAGGCTGGTATACAAGGACATGCCCCTTCATGGAGAGTTGCACCATGGCGATCCTACGGTAATCGTGGCTCTACTCGAGGTCGAGACCTACGAACCTGTTTTCTTCAAACTGCAGCCAACTCGTGTAATTATTTAGAGTGTTTCTCACCGTCCGAGGGTCGGTGGTGTAGACAACATCGATCTTCTTCCCGCCATGTACTTCGATGCCAAAGTGCGCAGTTTCTTGCCTGCCATCGTTTCAGACGTCCGGAGCATCCATGACTACAAGCAAGAGGGGAAGGATACGAAGGAAGAGGGTGATGCGATGGTGGAGGAAATCGATGAGGCCGTGAAGGAGAAAGCCGATGAGGCCATGGAGGATTAAATGAGACGGAGAAGTGAAATATTGGAACCACCCTTACCATTATCTGGAATGGTGCACGACCGTTTGTAGTAGGGTAAAGGTGGAGAAAAACGGCGGTTTTACACGTCGATGCTAGCGCTTCCTAAAAGTTGTTCTGTGCCACTTGCATGCGGTGGAATCGAGGTCTTCCATGCACGATCCAAGTCAAACATAGGCACGTTTGCATGTGCCGACCTTCACTCACTCATAGGCGGGCCGCACATTTCTCTCTTACGATTTATTTTTTCACTTCCTCTAGATGGTTCTGGTGCCTGCCCTCAATAATTATGCCCCCTTCTTGTCTTCCACGTGGACGAGAACCGGCGGTGGTGGCGGTTCCTTGTAGATTCACTCCCCACTCGAACAACTGCCCCATCCCTGATTCCACCCCCTCTCGAATCCATCCACCTCCTTATCACAACACCTGCATTAATCTACCGGATTCTAGACTCCATTTGCCGCTATGGGTAGAGCTTGGGGTAGCACCAGACTGAAGCGAATGGCATGCGCTAATGACGCGGATGGCCAGGGTGACCGCTACCGCGAGGATTGGGGATGGCCGAACCTCAGCGCTACGAACGTGCAAAGGATCGCCTCGGGGTTGGACATCATCTCAGCCGGCCGCCTCGCTCGCTGCATCCTTGGCTACCGCATCACGATGCGGAGCATGGATGAACAACCGTTCGGTACGCCAGGCCTTCTTTACCCCAATAATAGCAAATGGCCAAACGACCGCGATGGCCACGTAAGTTCCAATATCTAGCTTATTCGTTCAGTCATATCATTGATTCATATGTGCTGAACTCTCATCGGAATCCTATGTTCCTTTCGTCGAACGTGTTGTGTCCACGCACGGTTTGAACAAATCGAACCATTTAAGACTATTCTGTATAGCGGAAGCTCTGCTTGTACCTGATATTCTGGTATTTTCGTAGTGACACAGTCTTACTTTAGGTGATAGATGAGTTGTTAATTTCGATTTTGCAATGGAATGCCTGCTAGGTGATATTATGTTTCCTAAAATAAAAACAAACAGATTAGACGATTTAAGGCTGTTATGCCTCGAGCTGTTTATGTCATCGTCAGGAGTTTGTTCTGGGGGCGCTGCTACTACTCCATATATTGAGTATCTTCGTAGTGACACATGCACAATTTAGGCGATATCTGAGGAGACACTCATATTTAGGCGATAGTTGTCAAATTGTATTTGTAATGGAATCCATGCTAGGTGATTGTACCAACTGACAACAAACTCTGTAGAATATTCATGCAAAACTGATGCTGCTAGATAAGTGGTCCGAATCAGTAGTGGTGAATATCAAGGAAGAACAAGAGACGGAAATGGAAGATGACCAGAACTGGGTGGGTGGCAACAGCGAGTGGCTGGTCCTTTTATCACAGGATGGCAGTACTTGGACTCTAAAAAATGGCTACAGATCGGTGAGACTTGCATTGCCATCTTTGGAGGGTGCCGGCATTACTGCATTCTAGAACGGGTGGCCGCCACCCATTTCTGAATTCGCTTTCAGGTTCAACATGGCAGAACTTGACCTCGTGAAGGTACAACTCCCACATAGACCGCGGGAGGTGGCGTGGAAGAACTGGGAGTACGACCTCTTAGCGGTGTTCGACAAGGCAATCACATTCATTAGATGCCCATAAGACAATGAATGGATAGTCTTGCGCGATGACTTCCTGCGGCCGGAGAAGTATGTGGACACCGTCTTCACCTACGGCCACTCTTCGTACATACCACAATGCGTTTATGCGGTCACTAAACCTAGCGGTGACGTGGGTGTTTGGGAGCCGTCCATTTGGTGTGAGTCATGGTGTCATATAGCTTGTAAAATCCCATTCAAAATTCTGCTTACTGACTGTTAGTAACACACAGGTACCCACGCAGCCCCGCGCATCATTCCAGCTCCGATCATTAAAGATGCAGTAGCAGATGATGAACTTGGGACACGGCGCTGGTTCCTGGCACCTCTCGGAGACAACACGGAACAGGATGATGAACTCATGTGGATTCATATCAGGGGAGCACTAAACAGCGTTGGTGATACAATAGAACATATGGGGACACAACTTTCTTCATACCCATCGCTGCGGTGTCACATTTTCTCGAGGTCCGCATGCCCATCCAAAGACCCAGTAGAGCAAGTCTGAAGCATAGTCATCAATCTGAAGGGACAATATGTGTTTCTTGGGATCAACTACCCTTTGTTTGTCGGAGCCCCTGGAGTTGTTGAACCTGTAATTGCTCAGGCAGCCCTGGCCCCTAATGCTGCTGCTGGTGGTGGTGGTGTTGGTGGTGGTGGAGCTAACGATGAACTAGCTGTTGCTGCTTCTGGTGAAGCTGAAAAAATACTTGGTGATGCTGCTACTGGTGAAGCTGACGAAATACTTGCTAATGCTGCTACTGGTGAAGCTGACGAAATACCTGCTAAGGCTGCTGCTGGTGAAGCTGACGAAATACCTGCTGAGGCTGCTACCGGAGTCCAGGAAGAACATGCTGGTGTTGTTGCTGAGGTGCCAGCACTTCTAGTGTTGATAGCAGATTGTGTGGTTGCTGCACACTCACGCGCCTATCATGTTCACACTCCAGATCTAACCTGGAGGCGAATCCATGTCAGGGGGAGGGGGCCTACAGTTGGCTCATCAGTGGCGTCGTACGATTTGAAGGAGAATGACAGACGGCCAAACATAGCATTCTGGTTTGTTCCGACGATACCACTAGCTCCAGGGACCTAGTGCTCATACTAGCAGATCCGATGAACCATTTGTCTTTATCTTTATCATTAGTTATGCTTATGTGTCTAAAGACTAAGTTGTGCTTATTTGTGTAAGACTAATTTAGCCCTAACTGCGTAATATTCAGTGAAGCCTAGCTTTTCTTTCCACGCCAATAACAACAGAATTGCAGCATAGAACATACAAATGTAATGTGCATACCAGGCATTTTTGCTCAGGATAACAACCACTTCAAGAAAATGATACATCGTGTACGCATTTGAACGCATCACTAGAATGTGCCACCTATTGATGATTTATGACATGGATCTAGCTTTTCTGCGCGTATTTGCATTGAATCGCTCATTGATTTGTTCACATATTTTTTGGCAATGGCTGATGAACTCCACTCTCTTGGTAACTTGCTTCGTCAGCGAGCACTTGTTGATGCAATGCAAAGTATAGAACATGGTCGTCATCGTCATTCCATTTAGGTTCTCTATGTTTCATCATCATGGAGCTACTAATTTCAAATGAAAATCTAGTAAACAATATATGTGTACATTGTTAGAGTATGCTACGGCCATGGTACATACATGTTTTTCTACAATCACACGAAGAATACTTGATGTATTTTCACCTTGTTGGCGTTGTGCCAAACTGGGTGGATGTGGCTTTGGGGTTCGGAGAGGAAGGTGCCGTGGCTGGTGCATGTGCGACCACGGTGACAGCGAGCTCGGATTCTAGAGGAGGCCAACAGGACCAAGCATAGTCGGCATGGTGACAGATCTCACCCGAGAATGAATTAGCGTCCCCGCGTCGTGCCAATGGTGTGGTCATGGTGAGGGCGAGCTCTGATTCGGGATGGGAAGGAGAACGGGCCGAGCAGGTTAGTCCAAGTCCTAGCTCCGCGCCATGGCCACGACCACAGATTGCCGCCCCGGAGGAAGAAGAAGACGCGTAAAGGATGCATGCGCCAACACTACAAGCCTACATGGCAGCGACGACGGCAGCGACATAACGGCGAAAGCTGATAGGCGGGCCCAACTTGACGGCCGTTAGCCTGATTTTTTGTATTGAAACGTAAAGTTGAATTCGTTCCGAAAAAGACCCTCTGAGTATTTGGCATGCCAACTGTAGTCATCGCGGCTGATTTCAGGGAACTCGGGTGCCGCGTTGCCTGGCCACCCCAACTTTTGGGCCGCAAAATGATATTTTCCTCCGGGCTCGGTGCTTAGGTGTGGCAGGTCTTCTTTCACTCGGATTCAGACTCTTGGGACGGTGAGGGTCAGCATCCTATTCGCCGGATCCAGTAGGCCTCGAGCTAGGCTAGATGTCTGTGTACTAGCACGACTAGTGGTTGCATCGATACACAACTTCAAACATGCAGAAACGGTTCATGAAGGTCCATGTTTCACCGAAAGTGATTGGGAGTGTGATTTCTTCATGTTGTCCTATGGGTTGCTAGTCCTCCTCTTCAGCCTAAACTAGTCCATGGGGAGTCTAGAAGAAAATTTACTTCTGATCATTGTTGGATCTGCTACGCTTCCCAAAATTTGCATGTTGGTGATGTACGGAGAAACGAGGCTTGAGGAATCAAAGTGAACGTTTGAGGCCACCGGTAGACTAGTGCAAGGCCCTGGTGCATCTTCTGATCTGAGCACGGCAAGCCGAGCTATGTTTCTATCAACTTGGACCATCATCGACCTGGTCCAAAGATGGTTCAACTCGTAGGGAGGACGGTTTTGAGGGCCGAAGGGAGCTATCGCGCTCGTCTCCTCGTCTTCTTGCCCTTTCAGGTCGATGCAGGGCAACACTGGTGGGGTCATCACCTCCTATTGTTAGAGATGTGTCCCATGAAGGAATAGGGGTCCAACAAGCCTTGAGTTCAAGAGGGGGTTGAATCACGCGTTCCAAGCTTCTCAGCGACGGCAAAGACGACAACACACGCACATGACATTGAGGTTGACACGGGTTTTTGTACCCAAGTCCGGGACCCTCGTGAGGAGGTAAAGCCCCTACTCCTGCTTTGTTGTATTCCTCACAGTGCTTCATGAGGGTACAATGGAGAACTAATGTATAGGGTTACCAGTCCTCCTCATGCCTTCGGTCATGGATGACGTCTTCTCCTACGGGACACGTCGCCTCTGGCTCCTCTTGCACCAAAATGGGGAGCCACCATCCCAGCTGTCAGGCCCTTTAACAGGGGCCTGTTCGTCTGCGGTACCAAAGTTCGTAGGCCAGCGCATGGCGGTACCTAAGTTGCCTGAAATTACCACGTTTCGAAAAGTTGGGCCGCCAACTAATGAGAGGGGCCATTTCGAGGCAAACTCATCTCACCCCTACCAAATTCAAACATTCCGTTAAACTGCCCCGTGAAGTAGACGGTCGGGACCCTCATGTCGGTCATCTGTCCGTGACGCGAGCGCCAACGCGGCAACCTCTTAGGAAAATCGAGCAGCTAAGTGGATTGGATGCGTTGACCAATTTCACAAATCCATTCCTAGCTTTCCCCTAGCACCGGCGGTGTCGGAATCCACCCTCTAGGCAGGATGATCCCTTCGAACATTTGACTTCCGGCGCCAAGTTGCTGTGCCCAGTCGCTGATCTCGAGCTCCAATGGCGCATGCCGTAGCCGCCGTTGCGAGGCTCTAGCCCGCCTCCGCCGCCGACGAGCCGAGCAGCTCAGAGGATGGCAGATCCTACTATCAAGAAAGAAGAAGTTTTGTCTACAAGCGGCTGAGCTACCCTTCTCTTTGCTATTCGCACTAATTACAAGTGCTAGTTGGCTACTAAACCTCAAATTGTTTGTTAGCCCCACGCTGACAAACATATTTTGTCCACAGTTTTCTGTCAAGTGGGATCTACGCGGACCCTCCTTACCTGGTTACGGTAGTCCTCTACAGGTATGACTCTAAAGGAAAGAGGTATGGACACCATTTTTTCACGATGGAAGAAGCGCTTGCGCAGATCTGCACTATATTTGGTATGGTTGCTGCTCTGCGTAATCATGTTGAATTATGGCCGAAGAAGACTGCAAGGTTCAGCTTCATGGATGAACGTGGCATCATGGTTCCAATAACGTGTGACAGTCAGCTAATTGGTTGATGAAAAGGTATGCTTCGGCTGCCATGTTTGAGCTGAAATGTGATGTACTGGATGTGGAAGCTGCTGCAACTGGGAGTCGCCCTTCTATTCTTGGACAGGGTGGTTGCTCAAACCCAATTATCTCCTAGTAAGCAAAGGTCTCTTGGGGTTCGCATGTTTGTGCTGAATTGTAATTTTTGTTTTATTTACTTTGTAGATATTGGGCAGTTATGCAACAGTCTTATTTCTTTGACAGGAAGCACCGCAAGGTTAGAAACATGACTGCCGGGTCAGTCATTTTGCTGCCCGAAGAAATTAAAAACGAGTGGAAAGATGTCATTTTGGTGCCCGAAGAAATTAAAAACGAGTGGAAAGATGATGCTGGACACGATTATGGTGCCCATTGTCCCGGCGATGCAGAGTACGTGAAGCTAAGAAAATTGGCACCGAGGAAGAGGAAGAAGGCAGGAAATGAAGAAGCCAGTGGACGTGAAGGCTTGGCACCCAGGCTACGGAAGAAGGTTGCTGGCAATGGAGATGGATAGTAATGTGTTGAACTTGAACCTATATATGTAATTCTGTTAAATTCTGATCGCTCTGTGTGTGGCATGTTGCTAAGCGAAACAATCTACCCACGTTCTCTGAGTAAATGTACCATGACTTTGGGTTTGGAAACACCCGAGTCAGTAGTTGAATCCGAAATTGTGATTGTGCCACTGCTATCTGAAAACAAGGATCCACTGGTTCCACGATTGCTGAGGGGAAGGAGGTCTCCAAATACGACGGAATGTAAGTGGCGCAGAAATAAATTATTTAAGCTGCCACACTCCACGAAGTAGCAACTTATTTCAGATGCTGCACAACGACGTGCCAACATAAATAGCAATGTTCTCACCGATAATGCCCAGATGAGGAGGAAATCAGTACCACTTTCTGGCCTAATCTTGAGCCAGTCTATCTCACCACCTCTCTGCTACTGCATCCCCTGCATCTGGCGAAGCTCCTAGATCTCCAGTAACCGGGTGTACGTGCTTCCACTTTATAAATTGTGGTTGTGCCATTTGCATGCGGCACAATCCACATAGATTACATTTGAACAAACCACCAATGTCAGAATACACTAGTAGAAAAGGTGTCTTTGGTCCGGTCACGTTCCCAATCCGGGACAGAGATCTAAATCGAGGCAGAAATGGATCTAAATCACAAATTCTTCCACAAATTAATCGAGACAGAGATCTGAATCGAGGCATTTCATTACTTCAACCAAAAATATTTCTAAACAAAGGTGCGATTTCACATCCTACATTAATTCAACCACTAGTCAACAATTTCCCTTCCGTTGCCACTGTCCTCCGAGCCACCGGCTTCCTCATTGCTGTTGGACGGAACCTCCATGATGTCCGCATTGTTCCCGAGATGGAGCACCTCTTCGCATCGAGCGGGGGCGATGACGGTGTACTTGGTCCATCCAGGGACGGACCAGAACCTCTCCCACCCTTCTTGGTTGCGGAGATCCCGGTGCACCACGCGCCCGTCAACGATGCGGTTGCCAATCTTGGCCTTCCGCTCCTTCTTGAACAGTGCCGGCCAGTACGGGCTGGCCGCCGCGTACCGGGGCAGCGCCCTCTTCCACGCGGGCATCTGGCGGCAGCGCGCCGCGATTTTTCTCTCCATCTCGGCTGGGCCAGGGAGCGGAGCCACCGGCACCCCCGCAGAGATGATGCGCCATCTGTGGGGCACCGTCGCGGCTGGTGGTGCGAGGATGTCGAAGTTCACGAACATCACCGCCTCGTAGAAGTTCAGATCGGGCATCTCCATGGCAGCGAGGTGGAGGTTGGAGAGGGAGCGAGGGGATGGACGATCAAGCGACAGCGCGGTGGAGATTGGAGAGGACGAGGGGATTGACGATGAAGCGACGCGCTATGGCGCCTCCTATTTGTACACGAGGACAATGAAACGACGGGCGGAATATCCAAGGGGCATTGGTCAGACAAAAGAAGTAATGCGGGGTCAGACAAAAGTTGTAATGTAGGGTCAGAGAAATTTTTTTCTCCCTGGAATCCGGGACCAATAGTTCAGACCGCTAGGTCAACAAGTACAACTATTACAACTTAAAAAGGCACGGAGCTTAAGCTAAATAGAACTAGTTATCACACATCTCCTTGATCTTCGTAATCTTAGCCCGATGCGCATCTTCCTGCGAGAGCAAGGATCGAATCGTCTGCTCGTTCCTTTAAGCATCTTCCTTGCACAGCTTCAATTGTTTCTCTACATTTTTCCTCATGCACTATCAATACTCGTAGTTGTGAACTGCAGGACTTTGGCCTGGTGGAGATCATTCCTTGCTTGAGTCAGTTCTTGCTCTGCTTTAGCCTTCAGGGCCAACGCCGCGTCCCTCTCCTTCTCGACTTTGCTAACCTTGTCTTGCACCCACCTGAGATCTCACTTATGCTTGGTCGTGTCAACTGGTTCCCATAGCTTCATCTCAACACTGTTAAGAAGTGAGCTGAATACGGATTCTTTCAACTCGACAGTCATTTCCCATAGTTTGTCCAGCGTTTTCTAAATCGATTTGGGCCACTCTGGATCTACCCATCTGACAACACCGCAACTTCCGCCTTGCATCATTGCACGATATCCTTGACACCGTAGAAACCTCTTGCCTGCGTTTCATCCTTCGAATGCTACAAATTTAGCGAGCACATATCCATGTTTACATACCAGAGGACTGTCTTCATCCGCAAAACCGTGATAGTCGGAGTCATACATCGTCTAGTTGGCCTAACACATCATA
>OU342743.1:500980685-501187808 GCA_910589775.1 Avena eriantha
CCCCCCCCCCCGCCCACCACACGTGTCCACTCGAGGACTACGAATGGTCCGGTGTTTATAACCCCCCTCGACCTTCTTCTTCCATGAGCTCGTGTCATTTCCCCCAAGTCTGTCTAGTCCTAAGACCCCAATCTACACCTACCGTGCGTGCCGAAGCTCCTTCGCTTGCACTACCTGCTTCCCTTGGTTCCCCATGAAGCGTACGCGTGGAGACGAGCCGGAGGTGAAGCTAGTTAAGGCGCAGCAGCAGATGGCTCGGTCGTCGCCAAGCAAGCGGAGGCGTCTTCTCTGGGCACGAACGCCATTTGTCGCCGTGCCGTCGAGGGTGCGAGCTCATCCGTCCAGCCAGTAGTCGTCGCTGCCAAGAAGCAGGTGGTAGTCGTCGCCGCCGAGTAGTAGGTGTAGCCGTCGCCGCGGAGCAGTAGGTGGTAGCCATCTCCACGGAGCTGCAGGTGGCCGACAACGTCGTGGTGCCAGCGGCAGATCTGGATGGGGGGCAGGCGGCAGGCGGAGGCAATCCGGTGATCTACATCAACGACCCCATCGCCGTACAAGAAATCTTCGACGCAATCACGGCGAATGATGAGTTCGAGGTAGGAGGTCCCTGATGAGGAGTCCGAGGTACTACATTTCTAGCTTCTCTAGTCGCAGCCACAGTTTTCACTGTTCATACATAGGATTTGCACAATCGTGTACAGATTCTTTTGCTCTTGAAGTAGGGTAGTATATATATAATTCGATCGGTTGACTGATGCATCTCCCATCTAGTCACAAAACCCCAATCCTTCTAGTCACAAAACCCCAATCCGCTTATCTGCCATCTAATTGAGTTTGCTAGTTAAGTGTTGATTTCGATACACAGTAGGCCTATAACATTACATTCTATTTCTTACTGAGCCCAATGATTCAATTTTGCCCCAAAATAGTGCAAGGGCATCTAATAGTGTTGTTTTCTTAGGGATGGTTAGTGAACCTGAGTAAGCAATGCACATAAACAATATAGGTTGTGCTATTGGTATTTTGGTTCTCTGACTCCATCGCTGAAAAAATGAGGCCCTAATTTTTCTCTCATATGGAACCTAAATATATAATCTTTGTATTTTTTCTGAACTATGAATGCGTTGTATGATGCATTATTACATCCCTGAATATTGTTTTGTACGATTACATTTCAATTTCTTATTGTGGCCAATGATTCAAATTTGCCCCAAAGAGAGGCAGACACATTGGTGTCAGATTTTTTCAGGGATGAGTGAGCGAACCTGGGGCCATGTACAATATCATATAAGCCATGCAATTGTTACTTGGTTCGCTTACGCCATCTGTGTAGAAACTTATGAGGCTGCAATCTTTATTCTACATTCATAGAACTATGATATTTGAATTATCTATTCCATGCATTCATAGTGTATAAGAATTACATTTTAGTTTGTCACCGAGGCCGATGATTGAAATTTGCCCCAAAAGAGTTCAAGGGGAGACACGTATGATGGTGTCGTGTTTTAGGGATGGGTTGGTGAACCTGAGGCAGCAATGCACACAAACAATATAGGTTGTGCTATTGGTACTTTGGTTCTCCAACTCCATCTCTGAAACAAATTATGAGGTCCTTGATTTATTCTCATATGGAACTACATATATAATCCTTGAATTGTTTCTGATCTTTTAATGATTGATATGATGCATATGTATATGAATGGTTTTGATCATAAGTATTTTTAACATGTACCTGAAGATTAATTGTTTGGTTTTTTATTTATAATTACAATATTTAGGCTTGTTTTTGTACTTGACTATGTATATGCCTGAATATTGTTTTGTACGATTACATTTCAATTTCTTATTGTGGCCAATGATTCAAATTTGTCCCAAAAGAGAGGCAGACACATTGGTGTCAGATTTTTTCAGGGATGAGTTAGTGAACCTGGGAGATGTACAACAACATTACAGGTTGTGCAATTGTTACTTGGTTCGCTGACTCCATGCCTGAAGAAACTTATGGGGCTGCAATCTTTATTCTACATTCATAGAACTATGATATTCGAGTTATCTATTCCATGCATTCATAGTGTATAAGAATTACATTTTAGCTTGTCACCGAGGCCAATGATTGAAATTTTCCCCAAAAGAGTTCAAGGGGAGACATGTATGATGGTGTCGTGTTTTAGGGATGGGTTGGTGAACCTGAGGCAGTAATGCACACAAACAATATGGGTTGTGCTGTTGGTACTTTGGTTCTCCAACTCCATCTCTGAAACAAATTATGATGCCCTTGATTTATTCTCATATGGAACTACATATATGGTCTTTGAATGTTTCTGGTCTTTTAATGATTGGTATGATGCATATGTATATGAATGGTTTTGATCATAAGTATTTTTAACATGTACCTAAAGATTAATTGTTTGTTTTTTTATTTATAATTACAATATTTAGGCTTGTTTTTGTACCTGACTATGTATATCCCTGAATAATGTTTTGTACGATTACATTTCAATTTCTTATTGGGGCCAATGATTCAAATTTGCCCCAAAAGAGAGGCAGACACATTGGTGTCAGATTTTTTGAGGGACGAGTTAGTGAACCTGGGGCGATGTACAAGAACAATATAGGCTGTACAATTGTTACTTGGTTCACTTACGCCGTCCCTGTAGAAACTTATGAGGCCTTAATCTTTATTCTACATTCATAGAACTATGATATTCGAATTACCTATTCCATGCATTCAGTGTATAAGAATTACATTTTAGTTTGTCACCGAGGCCGATGATTGAAATTTTCCCCAAAAGAATTCAAGGGGAGACACATATGACGGTGTCGTGTTTTAGGGATGCGTTGGTGAACCTGAGGCAGTAATGCACACAAACAATATAGGTTGTGTGTTGGTACTTTGGTTCGCCAACTTCATCTCTGAAACAAATTATGAGGCCCTAGATTTATTCTCATATGGAACTACATATATGATCCTTGAATTGTTTCTGATCTTTTAATGATTGGTATGATGCATATGTATATGAATGGTTTTGATCATAAGTATCTTTAACATGCACCTGAAGATTAATTGTTTGGTTTTTTATTTATAATTACAATATTTAGTCTTGTTTTTGTACCTGACTATGTATATCCCTGAATAATGTTTTGTACGATTACATTTCAATTTCTTATTGTGGCCAATGATTCAAATTTGTCCCAAAAGAGAGGCAGACACATTGGTGTCATATTTTTTCAGGGATGAGTTAGTGAACCTAGGGCGATGTACAACACATTACACGTTGTGCAATTGTTACTTGGTCACCTACTCCATCCCTGAAGAAACTTATGAGGCCCCTAGATTTATTCTACATTCACTCTGATGCAATCATTCGTCATTGTGTTGTGATGAAATGATATATGAACCGATCAAACTATTGCTGAGATGCTCTATCTTTGATATCCACGGATATATTGTCTTACATATACATGTTGTCAATTCTTGAGTTGTAATACAATTCAATCATATGTATGAGTTCTAAGTTATGTTCTTAAAAATCAACAGGAGGATGATGATGAAGTGGACGATAGCAAGGTATCCAGAGACAACAAGAGCCGCTACGTGCTGAGGCGGTTACGGTGTGGGCTAATCCGTTTCCACCGTTGGGGGAGACGGGTTTGCCCATTCTATGGCAGAGCAATCAATGTGGACCTCGACAGCATGATCCAGCACGCGGAGGGCGTTGGCAAAGGCGGAGGCAGAAGCCATAGGCCGATTACCTTGGCGCGGCACGCAGCCTATGGCAAATTCCTCTGGGAGTATGTCAGGATTGGCCTGTATCCCATCGACTAGGCTGTCGCTGCCTCCTACTTATAAACCCCTGCCCTGTTAGGTGTCTCCGTGTCCCGGCCTCCTGCTGCATCCCCTGCTTTTATTTTGTTCTAGTTAATTATTACCTGTGTGTGGAATGTAAGACAATATATCTGTGGTGTCTCTGGTGAACCTTCTATATTAATCTACTCCTTTATATGGAGTGCCTTAAATTTTCTAGTGTTCAATTATATTTGCTGATCATGCTCATGCACACTACAAAATATTTCTAGTGCTCGATTATATTATAATTGTCAAGAAATACATCAACAAGTTAAATTGGTCGAAATTTTGTATTGAGCCAACTTTCAACACCCATATTTTTAATCCCAGATGCCTGTTATGCCGTACCTCGCAATCCCAGGATTACCATTTTTGCGAGACATAGCAAATTGGATATCCAGTACATCATCCATTACAAACCATAATAAGGTCTTACACAAATAAAGGATCTCATGATCTAGTCTTAATACAAATCAAGCTGTGAAAAGAAATGTAGTAGGCGCTCCATCTTCAGAGTCATAGGAAATGCTGACGATAGGAGATGATCCTAGTTGTCGTAGACGTCCTACTGTCCATCATCCTGATAGTCCTCCTCATAGTCTAGCCATAGGAATAGCTAGGGACAAAGCCATGAGTACTCTTTAAGTACTCGCAAACTATCACTAACAAGTAAGATAGCTCTAGTAGGAAATCTTAAGCTCTAGGTTTATTTTCAAAAAGCTAGATTTATCTAAATCTGAGTTTAGAAGTAAAGAAAACTAAATTAATGTTCTAAATCACTTAAGTGGGAACCTAGCTTTCATATTCACAACCCTGTTGTGGTCAAGTCAAAATCATAGTTCACTTCACAAGTCATTTTCAAAACATCTGACAATAGAACAGTATGGCCACTCCAACTATCCATGACCACGGACGCGGGTATTCGAATAGTTTGACACTCTGCAGAGGTGGTACACTTTCACCACAAAATTCGATACGTCCGTCAGGGATAACCCTGAATCATCATACTTAGTATGCGGATAATCAATCATAACCTTTCCTTTACACACTCTTGTCATTGTATTGGGAACGGCAGTACCTAAGATGGTTAGATAGAGGTGTGGGGACTAGCAGGGAAGCTATCGACGGCGTCCGCAAGCGGGATCGGATACAAGCAAGCGTAGCTGGACGTAGGAAGTACCTAAGTTTGGAGCCCTCGCGATGAGGTAAAACTCCTACTCCTGACGATCTGACTATGAGCGATATACGAACTACAAGTGCTCCTCGAGTTGTATTCTCTAGCTACTGCCTTAAATGTACCGAGACCAACCCTTTCTACTGAGGCCTTGCCTCTCATTATATAGGCAGAGAGGCAACGGTCTCACTGGCCAATCTGACTGGTGGGCCCCACAGGTGGGTCCTAGCCGGCTAGTCATCTACAGTATCCGGTACAACATATCCCATCGGAGTACGAGTGGTATGGCTGTCGTAGGCATAGTGGACGTCGTGCGAGCCTATCGTCAGCTTCATCTCTGAAACAAATTATGAGGCCCTAGATTTATTCTCATATGGAACTACATATATGATCCTTGAATTGTTTCTGATCTTTTAATGATTGGTATGATGCATATGTATATGAATGGTTTTGATCATAAGTATCTTTAACATGCACCTGAAGATTAATTGTTTGGTTTTTTATTTATAATTACAATATTTAGTCTTGTTTTTGTACCTGACTATGTATATCCCTGAATAATGTTTTGTACGATTACATTTCAATTTCTTATTGTGGCCAATGATTCAAATTTGTCCCAAAAGAGAGGCAGACACATTGGTGTCATATTTTTTCAGGGATGAGTTAGTGAACCTAGGGCGATGTACAACAGATTACACGTTGTGCAATTGTTACTTGGTCACCTACTCCATCCCTGAAGAAACTTATGAGGCCCCTAGATTTATTCTACATTCACTCTGATGCAATCATTCGTCATTGTGTTGTGATGAAATGATATATGAACCGATCAAACTATTGCTGAGATGCTCTATCTTTGATATCCACGGATATATTGTCTTACATATACATGTTGTCAATTCTTGAGTTGTAATACAATTCAATCATATGTATGAGTTCTAAGTTATGTTCTTAAAAATCAACAGGAGGATGATGATGAAGTGGACGATAGCAAGGTATCCAGGGACAACAAGAGCCGCTACGTGCTGAGGCGGTTATGGTGTGGGCTAATCCGTTTCCACCGTTGGGGGAGACGGGTTTGCCCATTCTATGGCAGAGCAATCAATGTGGACCTCGACAGCATGATCTAGCACGAGGAGGGCGTTGGCAAAGGCGGAGGCAGAAGCCATAGGCCGATTACCTTGGCGCGGCACGCAGCCTATGGCAAATTCCTTTGGGAGTATGTCAGGATTGGCCTGTATCCCATCGACTAGGCTGTCGCTGCCTCCTACTTATAAACCCCTACCCTGTTAGGTGTCTCCGTGTCCCGGCCTCCTGCTGCAGCCCCTGCTTTTATTTTGTTCTAGTTAATTATTACCTGTGTGTGGCATGTAAGATAATATATCCGTGGTGTCTCTGGTGAACCTTCTATATTAATCTACTCCTTTATATGGAGTGCCTTAAATTTTCTAGTGTTCAATTATATTTGCTGATCATGCTCATGCACACTACAAAATATTTCTAGTGCTCGATTATATTATAATTGTCAAGAAATACATCAACAAGTTAAATTGGTCGAAATTTTGTATTGAGGTAACTAAATGTATCACACACATAATAAACTAGAAACTAAAATCTAGTTCAAACACATAATGTATCACCACCACTTGTTGTCGTCCTTGACTTGCTTCCCCTTCAACCACTTGATGTCGCCACCGTCCCAAGATCCTTGCTCATCCTGAAACCGCTTTCTGTCCTCCTCGCGCTTCTTCTCCTGGGCTAGCTTGCAACCAGGGCATAGCTCTCTCACGAAAATGCCCACCTTAACCATCCCATCTTTCATAGTAATGAGCTTACTATACAACTCGTATGCCATGTAGGCGTCTCTGGCTGCATACTCGAGAATTGGTGTGGGTACAACCATGGTGATGGCGAGCTCGGATTCTAGAGGAGGAAAACAGAACCGATCATGGTCGACAAGGTGATAGATCTGACCAGGAACCAATTCTCATCCCCGCACCATGCCATGGGTGCGTCCTTGGTGAGGGCGAGCTCCGACTCGGTATGGGGAGGATAGAAGGGCCGAGCAGCTTCGTCACGTCCCAGCTCTGCCCCATGGCCATGACCACAGATTGCCGCTCCAGGGAAGAAGACGCGTAATGGATGCAGGCGCCAACGCTGCAATCCTATAGGGAGGAGAGCTGGGACGAGCAGGTTCGTCCACGTCCGAGCTCCGCACCATGGCTACGACGCCCCACAGATTGCAGCTCCAGGGAAGAAGAAGACGCGTAATGGATGCATGCGCCAATGCTGCAAGCCTAATTGATAGCTAAGCGACGGGAGCGACATGAGCGACATAACGGCGAGAACTGACAGGGGGGCCCAACTTGACGGACGTCAGCCTGATTTTTTGTATTGAAACGTAAAGTTCAATTCGTGCCGAAAAAGACCCTTTGAGTATTTGGCACAACAACTGTAGTCATCGTGGATGATTTCAGGAAACTTGGGTACCGCGTTGCCTGGACACCCCAACTCTCGGGCCACAAAATGATATTCTCCTTTAACAGGGGTGCATTTAACCACCCGAGACTCCTTGGAGCGTAGCGGGGCAGAGCATCCTATGCTCCGCCCTCGCCCTGTTTGTTGCATCTTGCTCCCGAACTCATTCGCCTTCAACCCTCGCGAGGGGGCTCCTCCCGAGACCCTCGCGACGCATCCGAACGAACCCCTGAGGGCCTGGCTGACTAGGGATTCAGGGTACCCCCTTTGCCCTTGGTCCGACAGTAGCCCCGGGCATGCGGCTCGCACACTTCCCTTGGAGCGCAGGGTCGGGCGACCCAACGGTCAGCTAGAGCAATCAGGACACGCGCTGCGCCCGTTCCTCGGGTATTGTGCTCGCTGGGCTGTGTGGTGTAGCTCGGGGACTCCGGCTGACCATAGTCAGGACCGTCCTTATAGGGTGGTGCACTTGCTCGCTGGGTATTCCCACTTCCAACCATCGAGCCGCCTCCGCTTTTGCTTCCTCCATCGCCCCATATTCGATCTTGGCGACACGAAATGTCTCGCCGAGCGGCCTCTGCTGTCAAGACGAGGAGTGGCCCTGCTGAGTCCTCCTGGGTAGAGGATGAAGAGGAGGAGACCGGCGAGCTGTTGATCCCCTCCACCATCCAGTTGGATTCGGGGATCAACAGATCCGGTTTGCAACTTGCCTCAGATTGGAATGAGTGGGAGGGGGGTGACCAAGGCGTGGCCTGGCTCCGTAGATCCGGCGAGTCTCGCCAGTTCCGTGCAGCCCTTCTTCTACCACACCATCCTCGCGGACCTAGTTCCCTTATTTTCTCCCTTCTATATGGCGGTCCTGGAGCACTACCAGATCTCCACCTTGCACCTCCATCCCAATTCTGTCACTACCCTATCAATCTTTGCCTGCTGGTGCAAGATGTTTGTTAGGATGATGCCCTCCATGGTGCTGCTACGGTGTATGTATGCCCTTCGCCTCAACTCCACCTCTCACAGCTCCGGTTGCATTTCCTTTCTAAAGGAAGGAGCCTGCGGATTCCCTATGGGCTGGTCGAAATGAGTGGAGGACTTCCGGAAGCGTTGGTTCTTCATGGATGTTGATGGGGATATGCCGAATGGGGTATGCCTAGTAGGCCGTTCCGATTAGGCCAAAGGCCTCGCGAGTGGGCCTGCAGGACGGCGACTGGAAAGTGACTGAGAAGAAGGCCCGGCGACTAGAGACTGGAAGCCCAGAAGCGTAGCTGAAGCCCAGTCGGATTAGGTTAAAAGCCTCTGAATCCATAACTTGTTCGGTTGTATAATGTAAACCCTAGCGAGGTACCCTCTATATAAACCTCCCTAGGGTTCCTTGAGTACTTACGTTCCGTCATACACCCCCTCTAGCGACTCGCTACTTAGACGTTGAGCTTGCCACCCCTGTAACTCACTCTCCGCCAATACAATCTAGCAGGAGTAGGTCTTTACCCTCCGGGGGGCCGAACCTGGGTAAACCCATGTGCATGCGCCCCCATCTCGCACCGCAGATGGCCGCCAGCTCTCGCCCAAATACTATCAATCGCTACCCTTGGTAGCGACTACCATGGCCATTCCCACGATAGTGACGTCCATCGTGGGGCCTGGCTGGTCTAGCCTGAGTTGTGCGGCGAGACCCTACACGCCAAACGATCGGCCGATTGCCACCGGCCGCATGATCACCAGCGGTGGGATCTTGTAGATCCTGCCTAGCAGCTACATCCCGGCGTCGCGCCCGATCATGCACAGTGCGGTGATGCCGATCGGCACCATCAGCTTGTTCGTTGGCTTCACTGATGCAGTAGACCCGGTGGGGACGATGATCGTCGGCGGATCACCGCCACGCCGCGATCTTCTCTTGGAGGAGCAGGTCTGCTCCATCAGCCACCTCGCCACTGAGTATGACTCGGCCGCCAGCAACACGGTGGGGTCTAACGCTGCCACGGACGACGCGGCTCTCCATGACGACACCGACTCCACGACCTATGCCTCGGTCGATGGATCCATCACCGTAGCGTCACGGGAGGACTCCATCACGTGGGACTCCAACCCTGAGGACTTCGAGGATCCCTCCATCCTTGGATCTTTGATTCAGACTCTGGCTCAGAGTCCCCTGAGGACTTCCGCACCAGATCCAATCACTTCAACACGATCTACATGGTGGGCAGCATGACCGCCCCGCCAGATCCATTCTCCACGCCAATCCCGCCAACCGCCACGGCCATAGAGGTGGAGGAAGCCCACCTGCGACTGGAGGAGGCGCAGTGCAGGGAGCTAGCCGAGCGCGAGAAATTCTGCCTCGATCGGGAAAAAGCGTACGAGCTATCACTCTACCATCAACGCCGCATCAGGACCCGCCTGAACTACAACGTCCGGGGCCGCGTCCAACGACGAAAGCGACCCCGCACGCGCAACCGAGCGCGAACTATGAGAACGCGTCGCCAGGCGGCAGCAACCGACCACCACTCAGCGCACCGGCAACTAGGGCCCTACCGCCACCAATTGTTCGCACGCCCCACCTGACCAGCCGCGAATCATCATCTCGCCACAGGCCCGCGACGCCAACAGGCTCCCACTATACTCCACTCAATTGGACAACATCATCGCGGTCGATGCCGCGGTCGCCCACCTCGACATCCAAGGAGAGGGCACGCTGTAGATCCAGTATGCTAAGTCCCTACTTGCCAAGGCCGTCGAGTAGCAAGCCACGGGAGTCGACCCATGGGGGCAGATGTATTCCCGCTCATCGGCAAGCAGGGCAGCCTCAAGCGCCCCCCAACCGTCGCCAACGCCATCACCTGCCTACCACCCCAGCCCCTGACACACCAGCCACGGGCCGCCAACTCCGCGCTCTCCACCAACGATCCGCGACCAGTAAACAACAGGGTTGCCGCCAACGGGCAACCCATCGACGCCCGAACGCACATCGTCAACAACCAGGCCTGGCGGGCGCGCCAACCCAATGACTTGAGGCACATCCTCACCAACCGCGGCGACCCCGAACCCAGGGGCTCGGTCAGTCGAGTCGACCCCTAGTGCTTTGGGACAATGATCCAAGGCGAGAAGTATCCCACCAACTTCAAGGCGCCCAAGGAGATAGAAAAGTACGAACCGACGTACGACCCAGTAGTGTGGTTGGACACGTACCTCATGGTGATGGAAATCACCGGTCACACCGACCTACTAGCTGCTCGCTACCTCCCCCTGGCGATGGAGGGAGCGAGCAGGCAATGGATCAACACCCTCCCTGCCGATAGCATCGACTCGTGTGAGGAGATGCGGGAGACCTTCATCAGCACTTCGAGGGCTACTACACCCGTTTCACCACCATTGAAGACCTGGAGAGATGCATCTAGGGGCAAAGCGAGTCGACCCGCCACTGGATCCAGAGGTGGTAGGAACTATGGATCAACGCCTCCGGCATTCACCCGGACACGGCGATCCACTGCTTAAATAACGCATGCCGGTACGAACCACTGGTCGCTAGGATCGAGAGTGTTTACCGGGTGCTCGACAACAAGGAGGAGGACCCCAACTAGGACTCCGACGACAAGTCAGGAGGAAGACGCTGCAACCGGTGGCCACAACAATGGGCGACAGCGCGACATGCACTACAGCAACACTCGACTTCGTCGCCAACGCCGTCTATGGCCAATGCAACCCGAAGGCGCCACGGTGATGGGCGAGTCGACTTCGTCATAGTGATGGGCTAGTCGACTTCTTCGCCACGGTGATACAACGCCGTCTACCGCAAGCGCCGGCTACAGCCAATGCAACCCGAAGAAATTACGCCGCGATGGAGGAAACTATCGCGACCATGGAAATTACCGTTCAAACAACACGACAAGGCCGAAATTCAACCCCGCTGCCCTGCTCAACCAGCCCTGTGTTTACCACAACAGGGAGGGGAAGTCCGCCACCCACACTACCGCAGACTACCACTCCCTCAAGGAGATTGAAAAGGCAAGGAAGGCACGAGACGACCCCAACAACAATCCGCCACGGGACAATGGAAACGCTGGCGGCTTCGGCAACCCCGCCGGATCGCTCCACACCTTCACCGGGCTCGGCACCAAGCGCGAGAAGAAGGTGCTCACCCACGTAGTCGCCGTCAGTGCGGTGATGTAGGTTGAAATCCCACGCTTCCTCAATTGGTCCGAGCAAAGCATCACTTGGAGTCGCCAGGACCACGCGCCCAGGATCGAGTACCTAGGGCGCGTCTCCCTAGTGGTCAGGCCCAAAATGGACGACTACTGGCTGCCCAAGACGCTGATGGACGGTGGGAGCTCCATCAACATCATGTACTTGGACACATTCAAGATACTCCAGCTCCCGGAGTCAGCGATCGAGCCAACCATGCCAACCTTCCACGACATCGTCAATATTCGGAACACGTACCAGATTGGCAAAGTTACGCTGCTAGCCACCTTCGGCACACTAGCGAACTACCGCACCGAGCAGATCGTCTTCAAGATGGTGAACTTTCACAGCCCCTACCACTGCGTCTTGGGGCGCCAGGCGTTCGCCAAATTCATGGCGAACCCACACTGCGCGTACAACATGATGAAGATCGTAGGGCCAAGCGGCATCATCACCATCCATGGCGACCCCGACATGGCCGTGGAATGCGAGGACAAAGGCGCCGAGCTCGCCGACACCATCATCACCGCGGAGACCGACCACACGGACGAGCTCATGAAATATGCAGGAAACATCAACAAGGACGACCCCACCATCCTAAAGAAGCCAACTTTCAACACCCATATTTTTAATCCCAGATGCCTGTTATGCCGTACCTCGCAATCCCAGGATTACCATTTTTGCGAGACATAACAAATTGGATATCCAGTAGATCATCCATTACAAACCATAATAAGGTCTTACACAAATAAAGGATCTCATGATCTAGTCTTAATACAAATCAAGCTGTGAAAAGAAATGTAGTAGGCGCTCCATCTTCAGAGTCATAGGAAATGCTGACGATAGGAGATGATCCTAGTTGTCGTAGACGTCCTGCTGTCCATCATCCTGATAGTCCTCCTCATAGTCTAGCCATAGGAATAGCTAGGGACAAAGCCATGAGTACTCTTTAAGTACTCGCAAACTATCACTAACAAGTAAGATAGCTCTAGTAGGAAATCTTAAGCTCTAGGTTTATTTTCAAAAAGCTAGATTTATCTAAAATTGAGTTTAGAAGTAAAGAAAACTAAATTAATGTTCTAAATCACTTAAGTGGGAACCTAGCTTTCATATTCACAACCCTGTTGTGGTCAAGTCAAAATCATAGTTCACTTTACAACTCATTTTCAAAACATCTGACAATAGAACAGTATGGCCACTCCAACTATCCATGACCACGGACGCGGGTATTCGAATAGTTTGACACTCTGCAGAGGTGGTACACTTTCACCACAAAATTCCATACATCCGTCAGGGATAACCCTGAATCATCATACTTAGTATGCGGATAATCAATCATAACCTTTCCTTTACACACTCTTGTCATTGTATTGGGAACGGCAGTACCTAAGATGGTTAGATAGAGGTGTGGGGACTAGCAGGGAAGCTATCGACGGCGTCCGCAAGCGGGATCGGATACAAGCAAGCGTAGCTGGACGTAGGAAGTACCCAAGTTTGGAGCCCTCGCGATGAGGTAAAACTCCTACTCCTGACGATCTGACTATGAGCGATATACGAACTACAAGTGCTCCTCGAGTTGTATTCTCTAGCTACTGCCTTAAATGTACCGAGACCAACCCTTTCTACTGAGGCCTTGCCTCTCATTATATAGGCAGAGAGGCAACGGTCTCACTGGCCAATCTGACTGGTGGGCCCCACAGGTGGGTCCCAGCCGGCTGGTAATCTACAGTATCCGGTACAACATATCCCATCGGAGTACGAGTGGTATGGCTGTCGTAGGCATAGTGGACGTCGTGCGAGCCTATCGTCAGCACCGGGGCACTGTTCCTGCGTCATCCCCACAAAGTCTTCGGTATGGCCAAGTAGTTGCCAGTCTTGTCGTCATACAGGGCGTACCGCGCACTGTTCCGTACGACGCCCTGTCTCCTTGATTGGTTCTAGCTACGCTGTTGTAGCCGGCTGCTTCTCGCTGATCCAGCTACCTTGCGATAGCCGGCTTGGCTTGCCCTGTCCGGCTGCACCTAGCCAGCCGGACGCGATCTGACTACCCTGTATCTTGTTTGGTTGGGGTATCCAGGGGTCATCCCCCTGACACTAGCCCCCGAGCGCGTGTGGATTCCGCCCTTAGATGAAATGTGCGCGCGATCCCTCTTCGTTTTCAATTTCTGACCGGCTACGCTTGGCGGTTGCGCTACCCGTGACGTCAGTGCTGACGCCGGCCATGCACGCACGCACCATCATTACTCTGCGGTGGGCAGCGTAATGTCCCATTGCACGTCGCCTCAGGAAACTGCCGCTTGACGCTTCGGTTCTTGCTCCGGGATCCTCTGTGCACCCCGCGTCTGCACACGGGATCCGAGCGGCGGTTGGGGTGAGGATCGCCTGGATGGGTGCCGCGTGGTGCTGCGGACGATTGCCCTTCCGGTCCTTTAAAGGGGCGCCTGGGGGCAGTTCCTTTCCTCCGCTCCCCCGCTTGTAGTTGCCCTCTCCCCTTCTGCGCTCCTACTCTCTGGACCTTGCTGTCGGTGCCGCTGTAGCCCGCTGCGCCGCCCATTTGTCGTCATCGGCAGTACGGGTCACCGTCAATCGTCCGCCACAGCGCCCTCCGACGAGCCGTGGATGGCCGCTGAACGCGGAGCGTGGTGTGGCTCCTTTGTCATGGAGGACCACATCCAGAAGTACCGCACCACTCATGTCCTTCCGTCGGAGGAGGAAGTGGCGGTGTGGCTCGCGCCGGTGGGAGAGGAGTCGCCGCATCCGGCGGAGGGAGAACGGGTGGTCTTCCTCTCGCACCTGGCGCATGGGTTCGCACTTCCGGTGCACCGATTCTTCCTCACCTTCCTCGCCTTCTTCGACCTCCGCCTCCACCACCTCGGCGCCAACGCAATCGGCACGCTGGCACACTTTATTGAATTCTGCAAGAGCTACCTCAGGATCTAGTCGGATCTTGGGCTCTCCTGCTGGCTCTTCTGAGTTTGGCCGCAGGTCCAGTTCACAAAGGGGCCACTGGTCGTCTGTGGCAGTGCCTCCATCTACTCCCACACGCAGACCGGCTACCTGAAGTTCCGGCTGCATGACATGGTAGGACTGTGGCAACAGTCATACTTCTACGTCAAGAACCTCATGGCCACATCAACCGGATCAACCTTCCTACGTTCTAGGATGTGGAGTCCAGTCGGCAACACTGGGATCTGAAGATCTACGGCGAGAAGGAGGAGTCGGACGAGATGCTGAAACGCATGCGCGCCCTCGTCATTGCCGGACTAACCGGCCTAGACATCACCCTCAGTTGTATGTCTCGGCTGATGATGCCGCTATAGCAGCGAGCGCACAAGATGTGCTTTTATACCGGCCGGCTGGACCCGACCCGGCTATCTCGCTGCGAACCCCGCTACCACAATCTGAAGGAGTGGGTGTGGTCGATTACTAAGGAGCGGCTGCCGGAAGGCTGGGCCTTCGGGCTGGCGCCCTACAGTCGGGACAACCGCACACCCCGGGTAAGTTCTTCCATCCAAAAAATTTGTTTCTCTTGCCCTTCGTTTTTGTTTGCCCGGCTAATCTTTCGTACTCGGCGGATCTTCCCCTGCATCCTTCACGAGGAGAGCGAAGCTCCTCTTCAGGCGTTTGCGCCTGACTTGCCCGAGCCGCGCGCTCGGCGGTCTGGCGAGCAATCAGACGGGGATGGGGACACCTTCCCCAGCCGGAACGACGAGCCGGCCGCCGATCCCCATGTGGAGTTCGACGAGGAGGAGGAGGCTGTGCCGGCCCCTGATCTGGCACGGCGCCTCGCGACAGACGGGGACTCCAGCCGGTCTGGCGCTGGCGGGAGCGGCTCCAGCCGTTCCAGTGCCAGTCGGTCTGCCGCAGAGGAGCCGGCTCCTAAGAGGAGCCGGACTGGCGCCCTTCCCCCGAGCTGCCTTTGCCGGAAGAAAGGGCCACCCCCGGTGGTACAGGGGTAAGTTCTTTTCTGCGCGCCCCTACTGTTTTTGATTCTTTTGGTTGCCTTTGGCTTACTTGCTTCTTTTTCCTCCTTTTTTTCTTCTGTCTCTTTAGCATGCTGGTCTCCTTTGGAGCCGCGAGCCCGACACGAGCACCGACCGGGTCACCACCTCGCGCCCCGGCCACATCTGTCTCTATGCCTCTTTCCTCTTAGGCACCGCCTCCAGCGCCGCCTTGAGCTGAACCGGTTGCCTCAGCCGGAGAAGAGGGTCCCTAGCCGGAAACGGTTGAGGCCTCCTCGCAAGGTGGGGACGGCTCATCTGCGGGAGCACGGAGTGCAGTAACCAGCAAGGAGCTCGTGGTTGTCGGCGACGACAACTCCAAGGACGAGCCAAGGGAGGAGTGGAGGACAGCGGTGGTTGTCGCGAAGGAGTCCTTGGCCACCAACGCCGTGGATGACGACGCCTCCTCCATCGCCTCGCTGGCGGATCTCGCCGCTAACCTTGAACTGGCGGTGAAGGAGATCCGGCTGCTGGAGGCCATAGCCGGCGGGAAGCGGTCCCTGGAGCAGAAGCTCGCCTCTACCAACAGGACTTCCCAGAGTAAGTTTGCCTCAGCCGGAATTATCTCTCTTTTCTTCTTCGTTTTTTTGATAGCCGGCTTTGTCGCAACTATCCTCGTGTGCGCTCAGCGTGAGATCGATCGCTTGAAGAAAGCGAACGACCGGCTAAGCAAGTCCAACTCCACTCTGCGGCTGTAGAACAAGGATTGGCACGTGAAGGTGGATGGTCTAGAGGCCACCGTCAAGGAGCATGACGCTTCGCTCGCTAGCCGGATCGAAGCCTTCAACCTTGTCGAGGCCCAGAACAAGGACCAAGAGAAGGAGATCAAGTAGCTGGCGACGAAGGAGAAGGCCCTGGTGGAGGAACTGATGCAAGTCGGTCACAGAACTAAGGGTAAGTTCCGTTTTTCCGTCTCCCCTGTCATTCCGGATCTGGTAGCCGGATCTGACTATCTTTTTTCTGATAGCATTTTATCCCGGCATAGACCTGCTGGCGTACAACCAGCTGTAGGAGAACTGGCCGGGAGTGCAGCAGACGGCCGAAGAGCTCGTCGTTCTGCTCGGTGAGGAAGCTTCCAAGCTTCTCCAAGCGACATAGGCCATCTTCTTGTTTCTATGGCCGGATGCTCCCGTCCCGGAGACAATGGCGTAGCTAGCCTCGAAGGTGGGGGAGGTGCCGGCTGCGGTGGACCGGCTACAAGACTTGGCGGCGCGAGCTGGAGTGGAGATGGCTCTGGCCCTCATGCTCTCGTGGTACAAGGACGCCCACGTCGAGAAGATCGACGAAGGCTTCCGTGCCAGCGCCGACCTTGCCACCATCCGCCAGGCTCATCCGGAGCTCTGGGGCTCCGCGATCAAGATCACCGACTATGTGGATCCCGATGAGGTGCTCACCGACTCGGAGTCTATCGGTACTTCGGATGTGGAAGCTTCGACGCAGCTGGCTGGGGACGCCGGAACCGGGTCGGCCACCGCGCCTCCTCCTCCGCCTGAGGCTGCTCCTAGCCAAAGCGCTCCGCACGGCAAGGGTCCTACCGTTTAGTTATCGCCTCGGGATGCCAGGTGTATTTGTTTGTGTTGTCTTGTCTTGAAACTCGTTTGTCTGTACCGGTTACCTCTGGCGCCGGGTAAACTTATGGGAGCTTCGTCTCCCCTTTCTTTTTAATGTCAATTTGAACTAGTTCGGTTTGCCTTCAACTTGTGCGCTCTGCATGCTCCTTGAAATATTTCGCCAATTTGACTTTATCCGGCTGATTTTGCTCGGCTAAACGCCTTTAGCCGGGGGAAATGCACCTCCAGTGGGGGTGCGCTAGCGCACCCACTGGGTGTAGGCCCCGAGATTCGGAGTAGTTGGCTTAGCCGGGTACTTCGAATCTTCCTTCTTTTCCTCAAGTCCTCTAACTTTATCCAACTAGACGCATATTAGTCGGTTTCTTCCGCTGGCTGAACAACTTCAGCCGGGGGAACTAACATTCCAGTCGGGGCGCGCGAGCGCACCCACTGGGTGTAGCCCCCGATATTCGGAGTAGCTGGCGTAGCCAGGTACTTCGAATCTTCTTCATCTTCTCTGGCTCCCGCCCTTGCCCTCACCTGGGCTCCGAACACCCGGCTAAACGCCCTTAGCCGGTCAGGAAACTACAAGATTCCACTGGGGGCACGCGAGCGCACCCAGTGGGTGTAGCCCCCGTGATTCAGAGTGCTTGATGAAGGCAAGGACTTCGAATCTTCTTCTCTTTTATTCCTGAATTTCGACTCAAAGTAGTCGTACAAGAATATACATACACATACATTCTCACATGTTAATAGGTTAGTCTGCTAAACTGTAGCCGGGAGGCAGATTTGTTTTTTGAAAACTAGCTTGTGCCTTTCTGGACACTCGGTCGCTTTCCCGTGTGCTCTGTTGTTTTCGCTGTGTCCTTGCCGGGCAGCCAGGTTGCGTTCTGGATCCGAAATCGAAGGGAGCTGACAGTACATTGCGCACGATACTAACGGCTTAGACGCCAGATTGTCTTAAGCTAGTTGCGAGACCAGGACGCCTGATCTGTCGCGTCTCCTCCCCGTTTTTCATGTGGGATGCCTTGGGCTTTTGCTCTTGCTAGCCAGACAGCCGGGGTTGCGATCTGTAGCTGAGACGAAGAGTAGGCCTCTGACATCGTCACACATTATTCTGCCAGTTTGTTGACTTAGAAGGTCGGGCCAGCCGGCAAGCCCCCGGGTAGGGGTTGCTGAAGCCGGAAAATCAGAACTGGAATACCGATGTAAACACATTTCTAGCAAGGAGCCCCCGAGCATCTCGTAGGGGTCTGCATTTTCATTCATAGGGTTGGCGGGATACATACACTGTCTGGTGACTAGGTGTAAAACGGGCGCAGCAAGGCCGCGTTCCAGGGACGCTCGGTCTCCTTGTCCGATATCTCCATCTTGTTCTTGCACGGCTGCTACGCGTCGATGTGGTAGTAGGAGTCATTGGGCAGTGCCCGGCTGACGATGAAGGGGCCCTCCCAGCGTGGCAATAGCTTGTGCATGCCCTTTGTGTCCTGTACCAGCCGGAGGACCAGGTCACCCTCGCGAAACGCGACTGGGCGGATCCAGCCTGAATGGTAGCGGCATAGTCATTGCTGGTACATGGCCGATCTGGACAATGCCAACTCGCGGGCCTCTTCAAGGAGGTCCACACCATCCTCCCTTGCCTCTTGGTTAGCTTTTTTGTCATAAAGGAGCTTGCGCGAAGAGTTGAACTCGATATCCGCGGAGAGGACGGCTTCCGATCCGTAGACCAGGAAGAACGGAGTGTAGCCGGTTGATCTATTCGGCGTGGTGCGGAGACTCCATAGCACAGCCGGAAGCTCCTCGATCCAGCATCCGGGTGACCGCTCCAACGGCTCGATGAGGTGTGGCTTGATGCCGGCTAGCACTAGGCCGTTTGCCCTTTCGACTTGCCCATTGGACTACGGGTGCGCGACGGAGGTAAGGTCTAGCCGGATGCCCTTGTTGTTGCAGAATCGGGTGAAGGCCCCGTTGGCGAAGTTCGTGCCATTGTCGGTGATGATGCTGTTGGGGTAGCTGAACCGATTGATGATGTCGGTGAAGAAGGTGGCGACCGTTGCGCCGTCTAGCTTCCGGATGGGCTTGGCCTCGATCCATTTTGTAAATTTCTACACCGCCACCAGCAGATGGGTCATGCATGCGTGCGCTCGCTTGAAGGGGCCAACCATGTCGAGGCCCCAAACCACGAAGGGTAAGGTAATCGGTATGGTCTTGAGCACCGAAGTCGGCATGTGCCTGAGCTGCCCGAAGCGCTAGCACCCATTGCACGCGCGGACTAGATGTTCGGCACCCTCGAGGGTGGTGGGCCAATCGAAACCGTGGTGAAACGCCTTGGTGACTATCGCCCTTGACGAAGCGTGGTGCCCGCACTCGCCCTGGTGGATGTCCTTGAGTAGGCGGTAGCCCGTGTCCACATCGACACACCTTTGGAAGATGCCAGATACGCTGCGCTTGTACAGTTCTTTGTTGATGATGGTTTACGTGTGCGCGCGGCGCTGGATTTGCCTGGCCTCGGCCTCGTCATCCGGAAGCTCCCCGTTCGCGATGTAGTTCATGAAGGGTTGTGCCCAGGATTGTACTAACCAGATGAAGAGGATGCTCCCGCTATCCGGTTGATGGTCGTCGGGGGGTCGTCCGGATGAGGTACCCGGGACGGCAGCCCCCGAGCCCCTTGATGAGTCCGCAGCCCCCGGGTCTTGTGAACCGGAGGGCACTGACTTGTCGGACTTGGTGCGGGCCTTCTTCTTTGGAGGTTCTGCCGGTTCTGCCTCTGTCGCCCCATCAGCCGGAGCGCTCCCTGCCCATACGATGGAATCCGACTCGGGTGACGGGTTGATGGAGGGCTTGCGTAGGTGCTCCAAGGAGACCCCGAGTAGGATTGCCTGCCTGGTGGATCCGATTCAGGCGAGCGAATCGGCCGCCTTGTTGTTGGCGCGGGGGACGTGATGGAATTCACATCCGTCAAAGGAGGCACTGAGCTTCTGTATGTGGAACCGGTAGAGAGCCATGTTTGCATCACGGGCATCCCATTCTCCGAATACTTGCTGCACCACCAGATCCGAATCGCCAAAGCAGAGGATCCGGTTGACACCAATCTCCTTGGCTAGTCGGAGTCTGTGCGCCAATGCCTCGTATTCGGCTATGTTGTTGGAGGCCTTGAAGTGGATCTACATGCGCCAGGTCTTGTTCTTCTTCAGCACCAGGACTGTGTTCGCCAGCCAGTCCGGGTGGTACACTTCCATGATGAACCTGGCTGCAAGAAGCCGGGTGATCTCGTCACCGATAATCTTTCTCTTCTCCTCCGCGAACTCGCGTAGAGGTTGCTTAACCGGTTTGGCATCCGGCCGCACATGAAGTGAGTGCTCGGCGAACTCCCTCAGTACACCTGGAATGTCCTTGGGTGACCATGCGAAGATGTCCTGATTCTCACGGAGGAAGTCAACGAGCGCATCTTCCTATTTGCTGTCCAAGTTGCACCAATGGTGATGACCTTCGTCGGGTCGGAGGGGTCGAGCAGGATCCTCTTCGTCTCCTTTGCCGGCTAGAAGGCTCCTCCAGCCGGTTTGCTGCTAGCCGGTATGTCTTGCTGGGCCATGGCCACATTGCGCATGATCACGCGCTTCTCCTCGGCTATGATGAGGGCCTCTGCCAGTTTGGAACCGGCTGAGGCACACTCCATCGACCGCCTGAAGCAGCCGGCGACGGTGATCACGCCATTGGGTCCCGGCATCTTCGTCTTGAGGTATGCGTAGTGGGTGACGGCCATGAGCTTGGAGAGGGCGGGGCTCCCGAGGAGAGCATGGTAGGAGCTCCTCAAGTTTACTACCTCAAACCAGATCGGTTCGCGGCGGAAGTTCTCCTCGGTCTCGAAGATGACGTCCAGCTAGATTTTACCCAGCGGGGCACAAGCCGGCCCCGGCAGCACGCCGTGGAACGTTGTGGTAGTCGAGCGCAGGTCGCATTTGCGAATACCCAACTTCTCCAGCGAAGACCGGTAAAGGAGGTTGAGGCTGCTGCCTCCATCGATGAGGACGCGAGAGAAACGGCAGGTGCACGCGTTGGAGATGATGAGGGGGTCAAGTACCATGGCATAGCCCCCGGGAGTCGGCAGCTGCATCGGCTGGTCCTCTCGGCTCCAGGTGATGGGGGTTTCCAACCAGTTCAGGTACTGGGGGACCGGAGAGACAATGGAGTTGCTCTACTTGGAGCGTCGCCTGCGGCTGTTCTTGTCGTCTAGCTCCGTCTCGAAGATGTGGTAGGTGGCGTGCGGCTGGGGGTAGCCATTGTTGTTGTTGCCGCCGTTCCCATCATTGCCGGCTCTCCTAGCCGGTGGTGGTGGTCCACCAGGAGGGGGCAGTGGGAGACATGGCTGGCTACCCTGGTCTTTTAGCTGGCGAGTCCAGCTGCAATTCCGGGTGGTGTGCATAGCCAGTTTGAAGGGACCGCTTTGCCACTTGCACGGGCCATCAAAACTCTGGTCGAAGGTGAGCCGTGGCTTCTGCCTCCTTGCATCGTTAGCCGGTGTGTCGGGCACACCCTCTACATCATTGACCTGCCGCGCGTGGTAGCGGGGCTTCTGCTGTCCGTCTTGGCGGTCCCCGTGGAACTGGTTGTCATTGCCGTGGCGTCTAGAGGATCCGCTTCTCTAGCCGGATTGCTCGGACGGTAGCGAGCCGGCTCTGTAGGAGTCGGACGTCCGTCATCATTTACGCGGAGGGGTTTCTTCATGGCGGCATCCGCCGTGGAATACTGGTCCGCAACCGTCATGAGCGACGCCATGGTTTTCGGCTCGTCACACAGTAGCCGGTGGCGAAGCATGGTGCCTTCTCGGCAACCCTCGATGAAGAAGCTGATGGCCTGGCTCTCCAGGATGCCCTTGCAAGTGTTGCGCAGATCCTCCACTTGGCGAGGTACTCGCGGTCAGTCTCGCGGTCACCCTGGATGCACAAGGCCAGGTCGCGTGGGCGTCCCGGACGCTTGTACGTGCCATTGAAGTTGCGGACGAAAACCTTCTCGAAATCTAGCCAGGCGTTGATGCTGTTGGGCGCAAGGCTGTTAAGAGGGACATAGCGCACGGCTGTGCGCTTGTTCCCATGGGCGATGCCGACTGCCGTAGCTTAGTCGGTCAGCCAGTCTTCTAGCTTCATGCTGCTGTCCTACTTGGGGGTGTCCCTGGGCAGGGGGAACTTATCCAGAAACGGCTCGTTCCGGATGCAGGGTCCAAAACAAACCGGTCCGGTGGAGTCTTCTTCCTCCGTGACGCGCGCTTGAGCGAGGAGCTCGATGCGGTCACGGGCATCCGGATGATCTGGGTTGGGCGCTCCCACCCGGCCTGAGAGACGGGAACCGGCGGGTCTTGGTGCTCCGGTTGGTGGAGGGGGAGGCAGTGGGTTGCTGTTCACCATTTGCTCTTGGCGCGGCTGGCCCTTGTTGCCAGACCTGCGGCGCTTGCTACGGGCTTTAGCCGGCTAAGGGGAGGATGCCTGTTGGGTGTCACGGGGCACGCCCTTGCTGTTGACAGGCAGCTTGCTCCCCTGGAGTAGCTGGCGTCCTCCTGCATCTGCCGGTTGGCAACAGCCTGCTCATCTGCGATGCGGAGGAGCTCCTGCATGCGAGCGTGCTGGCTGGCTCGCTCCTCCCCCTCCAGGTTGGGCAGTTCTTCTGCCGTGGCTCGCGCCGCCCGCAGGTTCTTGATGGGCGTGCTGTAGGTGGGCCAGATGAGGGCGGGCGCGGGATCTGGCTCCCCATCCTTTTCCATCCTTTCGCCGAGCTCACTGCCCTGGCACCGCACCTGGCCGCGCCGGCTCGGCTCCGCAGTAGCCGAAGTGAAGCCATGCGCGCGGTCGTACTTGCGCCGGGTGATCTCGAGTTCCTTGCGGGTTGCCGCCAGCTCCATGGCCTCCTGGAGGAGGATCTGTCTCTCCATGGCGAAGTTGGCTTCCGCTTCCTCCGGGTTATCCCCGAGGTTAATCGGCGTCAGGAGCCAATCAATGGCCTCCTCCACCGGATTCCGAGGCTGCGGAGGCGCGGAGGTTCCGCCCTCATCCGCACCCCGCTCCCGCGGTTGGCGGGGGTGGGAACTGGAGTCAGCCATCATGACTTCCACGCCGCAGGAAGCGATGGAGGTGCTACCGCGCGGATGCGGTAGCTCCACCACGGAGACGATCTCCCTAGGGAAATGCTCCGGAACGGTGGCAACATAGACGGGGAGGTCACCAAAGAGCAGGATGGAGCCGTTCGCCGGGAAGGTGGTTCCAGCGAAGCAGGAAGCGTTGTTGATGACGCAGTCGAACTTGCCGAGCGTGAGCACCAGGCCAGAGGCCACGCGCTCACCGGCTGAAGTGTGGGGTCCCGTGCAGAACGTGACTCCGGTCGAAGCCATCTACCCCATGGTGGGCGCCAACTGTCATTGTATTGGGAACGGCAGTACCTAAGAAGGTTAGATAGAGGTGTGGGGTCTAGCAGGGAAGCTATCGACGGCGTCTGCATGCGGGATCGGATACAAGCAAGCGTAGCTAGACGCAGGAAGTACCTAGGTTCGGTGCCCTCGCGATGAGGTAAAACTCCTACTACTACCGATCTGACTATGAGCGATATACGAACTACAGGTGCTCCTCGAGCTGTATTCTCTAGCTACTGCCTTAAATGTATCGAGACCAACCCTTTCTATTGAGGCCTTGCCTCTCCTTATATAGGCAGAGAGGCAACGGTCTCACTAGCCAATCCGACTTGTGGGCCCCATAGGTGGGCCCCAGCCGGCTGGTCATCTACAGTATCCGGTACAACATATCCCATCAGAGTACGAGCGGTATGGCTGTCGTAGGCACAGTGGACACCGTGCGAGCCTGTTGTCAGCACCGGGCCACTATTCCCGCGTCATCGCCGCAAAGTCTTAGAAATGCCTAGTTTTATACTCTTTATGCTATATATATTATTTTTCCAATACTCACAAAGCACTAACTAAAAGTAAAGAACTTTGGTAAAAATAAAAGAATAAAGCTTGCAACTAAAACTTGGGATTGGTATAATCAAAATTGTATAACCAAGCATGCCTAATGCATCTTGCTTAGGTTAATACTTGCAAGTGTTAGCTTTCCTTGAGTATATTAGTGGTTGAAGTTTTCTTCTTCTTCTTGGTAGTACTCCTCCTCCTCGTATCCTAGGTCGGTACTATCATCTATAAATGAATGCGGGGTACACAATCACCAAACAATACTTAACTAATCCTATTTAGCACACAAAGTCCCACACTTGATGATCTAGCATCATCACAATCATCACATGAATTAAAGGCTTCATCTTATTTTTAGAAAAGTAATTTCTACTTATTGAAAATAATTAAGATTTAATATTCTGCAATAAGAATATGGGATCATGTTGACACAAGTCATCACCACATATTCTAATACTTGGGAATGTGATTGAAAGTGTTGATCATATTTTATAAAGTTTAATATTATCATTTAATAGAATTAAAGTAACTGGAAATGCCCATATTGCATCCTTTTGGTACTAGTCCAATGTCACTGCATTTAAACCTAAATATTTTTACATATTCAGATAGATCTTATCAAATATGATTTTTAAGAGTTGGAATCAACTCAAAAGAATTTATGGTTGATTTTTGAAAAATGTTTGAATGTGGAAAAGTCTCTATCTTGTTATTTTTTTATATGTGATATCTAACTCCAATTGATTTGAATCCAACGGGCTTGGATAGATAATTTAAATATCTTTCTAACAAAATTGGAATCATGCAATTTGGTTTAGTGAATCTCTCTGAATTGATTTTTGAATCTACTGACAGAATGTGGTTTTAATTAAATTGGAAAATACTAATTTGAATTCACTAGGCTGCGCGAGAAACTAAACGGGCCGGCCCAATCTGCACAGCACAGCACAGCGGACTGCTGACAGCAGGGGTCCACTAGTGAGCGACTTATACTAACCAAAAAGGTATCTACGAATCTAGGCCCTACAGTTAAAAGACGATCCAACAATTGCAGTTCATCATCGACGACGAACAGCTCCGGCGAGGAATTTAACCTAACGTGGTGGTGGGGGTCTGGCGAGGCTCACCTGGGCTCTAGGGGGTCGGCAATGGGGGAGAACGGCGTGGTTGATGAAGGCGGTTTGAATGGTGGTCGCGGCAGCTCCTGGGGCGGCTCCAATCGACGGCGGCCTTCTCCTCCTGCAGCGGCGGGCTCCGGCCAAATTCCGCCAAAGGAGATCTCGCCTTGCTATGGGGAAGGGTGAGGGAATGGCTGTGAGGAGTGGTGAGTGTGTTGGTGTGGAGAATGGAGGAAGAGGGGGTCTCTATTTATACCGCGGCGAGAGGACTGAGCGGCATGGGATCAGGCTCGTCCGTGATGACGATACAGGCGGCGCGGCTGAGGCTAGGGGGTGGTGCGGTGATCCTTGGCGATCATCACGGAAGTAATGACGCGACACAGAAGGGTCTAGGCTGGTCGGGAGCATGCGAGGCTCTACGCGGGAGCGGCGGTGGTCGATACGGCGCACAGGTGCTACTGGTCGCGCGACGGCGAACTGGGGTGTCTGGGAGGTGGTGGTGATCATGGCAAGTGGGAGCGTGCACGGAGAGGGCGAGGCGCGGTCTATGCGAGGTGGTCGGGTGCGGCGCTCTGGCGCGTTCTCGGCACGGCGCAGAGACATAGGGCGCAATGTCGCTAGGGTGGTCCAGGGCTTGGCTGGGGTCGAGGCTTGGACAGGGGGTGGCGGTGGAGGGTGGCGTGTCTGGTGCGCGTCGTGGGAGAGGGCGGCGTGGCCTCTGTCGCTCTGTCCACTCTCGGACGATGATGAACACTTTCGGGCGGCGCTGCACTGGAGCAACGGCTAAGGTGGAGCTGGTCTGGTGCTGGCTAGACACTAGGGGAGACATGAGAGTGAAGAGGGGACAATGGGGTGGATGATCACTAATCCAAAATAGTGAAGTTAGGCATTGCTTAATTAGGGTACGCAAGGTGTTTGATGAAATGGCCTCAAGAACTTCAGTTTGAAATTGTTGAATGGAAATTTGTGAGTGATCTTATCTTAAGCTTGAGTGTCTATGATTCCTTGGAAAAGGCAAGGTGAATTGATTTGGATGGTTTTTGCAAAATGGTGATCTTACCATATGAACTAGATTCAAATTTGAACTGTCCTTTAAATTGATTTGGCATTAGTTTCTGTCGGTTTGCAAGGTGGGCCTGGATTCACTTTTACTTGATCTAGCAAGGGGTGAAAAGAAGTGGAATTGTTTCTGTTAGAAATTCTCTTCTAGGAACACTCAAAGTGACCTAGTGGTTAATGATACATTGCAAATGTATCTATAATTTTTGATGTTCCATGCTTGGTTTTATCCACTTTCTTGTTTTTTGTTCCAACTTTGGAGTACTTTTCATATGATTTCTTGGACTAACCTATTAACAAGAGCCACAGTGCCAGCTGCCTGTTTTCTGCAGTTTTTGGTTCCAGGAAAGTCAAAAAATGAATATTCTCGGAATTGGACGAGACAAAAGCCAAAGGGCCTATTTTTTCGGAAGTGATCAAGTGCCAGAATACGAGACGGAGAAGGGCCAGGGTGCCACCACACCACCTGGCCGCGTGGCCAGGCCTAGCCCGCGCCAGGGGGTGGTGTGGCCGCTCCCGGTACCCCCTCGACCTCTCCTTCCACCTATATATTGCCCTCAGGATGAAAACCCTAGGTACCCGATCAAAAATCCACGAAAGAGTCTGTAGCTGCCGTCATCTCCATCCCTATATCGAGAGGGATCTGAAGCTCTTCCCGGCACCTTGCCGGAGAGGGGAATTCACCCTGGAGGCCTTCTTCATCACCATGCAAGCCTCCGGTGTGATGCGTGAGTAGTTCATCCTTGGACTACGGATCCATGTAGTAGCTAGATGGCTGGTTCTCCTCATTTTTGCTTTCATGATTAGATCTTGTGAGCTCCGTTCATGATCAAGATCATCTATTTGTAATTCTGCATGTTGTGTTTGCGGGGAACCGATGGATATTGAGATGCTATTTCAGATTAATTATTGATTCTATCATGTCTTTGTTATTTGAGATCTTGCATGCTTTCCGTTGTTAGTAACTATCTTGGCCAAGTAGATGCTAGCAACTCCAAGAGTTAGTATTTATGCTTGATAGTGGGTTCATGCCTCTAGTAATCTGGGGAAGTGATAGAAATATCTAAGGTACTAGATGTGCTGTTGCTACTAGGGTGAAAACAACAATCTTTTGTTCATAGAACAATCGTATTATTTACTTTACATGCAGTTCGTAAAGCAATAATCTATTCCTTGCAACTTAATACTGGAGGGGGTTCGGATGATAACGTGAAGGTGGATTATTAGTCATAGATGCAGTTGGATGGCGGTCTATGTATTATGTGGTAATGCCCAATCAAGTCTCAAAGGAGTCAAGATGATTAGTATATGCATGTATTGCTTTCTCGGTGTTTTTCAATTGCCCCGCTGTAATTTGTTGACCCAGCATGTTATCTATCTAAGGAGAGCCACCTCTAGTGAACTATGGATCTCGGTCCTTTCTTTTACATACAATCTACAATCTTTTACTTCTTTCCATTCAATACGTTTAATCCTTTGTTTTTTGCAAAACACGGTCAGATTGACAACCTCATCGCAAGTTGGGGACAAAGTTATGTGGTTGTGTTGTGCAAGTCTCCATGTTGCTACTAGCACCGGTAGTGCGCCCTGCCAAAGCTCAGCTAGTAACACCTTTGAGGTGTTTCCTTGATCCTACTGGTTCGATTAAATCTTGGTTTCATAACTGAGGGAAACTTGTTGCTGTTCTCATCATACCTTCTTCTTGGGATTCCCAACGAGCTCTACATCAACACCGCCATCAAGCATTTTTCTGGGCGCCGTGCATTGAGCCATCAAGCGATTTTCTAGCTCCGTTGCCGGGGAGTCAAGGACATCTTCACAAGGGGAGTCCCTCATAACCAATCTCTTTACTTTGTTTTTTTTTGTTTTTCTTAGTTTTCTTTTTGCTCTGTTTGCTTGTTTTGTTCTTCAAAAACACAAAAAAATTAGTTTTACTTTTTTGCTTTCTTATTTGAAAACCCAAAAAAATGACTACTCTTGAAAACACTAAGTTGTGTGACTTCACTAGCACCAACAACAATGATTTTATGAGCACACCTATTGCTCCACCTGTGGCTGAAAATACTTTCTTTGAGATAAAACCTGCTTTGCTCAATCTTGTTATGAGAGAACAATTTTTTGGTATTGGTAATGAAGATGCTGCTTCTCATCTAAGTAACTTTGTTGAACTTTGTGAGATGCAAAAGCATAGGGATATAGATGGTGATATTATTAAGCTGAAATTGTTTCCTTTCTCTTTGAGAGGAAAAGCTAAAGAATGGTTGAATTTCTTAACTAGGAATAGTATTGATTCTTGGACTAAATGCAAAGATGCTTTTATTGGAAAATACTATCCTCCTGCTAAGATTATATCTGTGGCATCCCGCTAAAACCACTACTAGAAAATCGCCGTGTTTTTGTGCATTGCATCATCATGACTGCATGATCATGTCATCATGCCACATTGCATTGAGCATCGGCATCATCATGCATGGTTTTGTCTAAAACTATTTTTGAAAGACCTAGTTTTGTTTTCTAAACGCCCCCGCCTTTATTTCAAATCAAAACCCTAGGTCTCCGGAATATTTTGTTTCGTCTAAGAACGAATTTCAAAAGCCCCATTTTAAACAAATAAAATATTTATATTATTTTTAGGAGGCAGCCCACCAGGCCCGAAAGCCCGGCCGGCCACCTCCAAACCCTAAATCTAATCTACCTAGACCTATCTAAACCCAACACTACCCTAACCTAATCTAACCCAGCCCCACCTACTGCAGCCGCCGCTACCCAACCCGCGCACAGCTCCCCTCCACATGCAGCCGGACCCGCCCGCGCCAGCGCTCCACCGCACATGCACGCGCAGTGCACCGCGCTAACAGCCAACCTGGGATTCCTTGGCCCCACCTCCTTTTTCCCGCCCGCTCCCAATCACCGCCGCCACCCTGGCACCCCTCCACCTCACCCCAGCCAACCACCGATTGCCACTTGCCTAGATCCCATTGCTCGCTGTCGCGCCTCACATCGCGCGCCTCGTGCCGGCCCCACCCCCGCACGAGACACGCAGCCCGCGCCAGCTCACCCCGTTCCATCCCGCGTGACCCTGCCAGTTTCCAACCCGCGTCAACGCGACCTGTCCGCCTGGCCCATCTGCAGCCTCCCGAGCCCCCACACAATCCCTCCCCCGCACTCTCCTTCCTCCCGCAGGACGCCACCAACCGCCGCCTATCTCCTCTATCAACCGCGCTGGCTATCTTCGGCTCCTTGTGCGGCCTCCCTCTCCGCTGGCCGGCTTTGACTCGCCCGTCTCCACCACGAACCCCGCGTCCTCCACCGCAGGGCCGCCGTCTCCTTCCCTGTCGCCTCGCAGGGCCCTGCCGCCGCTTGCTGCTCCAGCTCCGTTCGCCGGGCCGAGCCGCGTCCGCGTCGGCCTCCTCCGTCCGGCCCCCGCCGCCAACATCCTCCCCTCGAGCCAAGATCTTCCGGCGCCTCTCGGTCCTCCTCCTCCGGCCGCGAGCCGTCGCCGCCAAGCTCTCCGTCCCCGTCGCTCCTCCCTACGGCCCTCTCTCCCGCCGTTTCGCCGCCGCCCCTCCGGCCCTGCAGCGCCGCACGAGCGCCTCCCTCGCCAACCGCTCCCGCATCTTCCCGGTGCCGCACGGCCTGTGCTCTGCCGTTTCGCTGCCGCCCCTCCGGCCCTGCACGCCTGCGCCTGCCGAGCTCTTCCCCGCCTCCGAGGGCCTCCCCGACCTCGTCGTCGCCCTTCGGGCCCCCTACTGCCGCCAAGCTTGTCTCTGCCTCGAGTCGTAGCTCCCACCTCGACCCGCCGCCTCCCTGCCACGCTCGGCTCATCGCTGCGCCTCGTCTCGTCGCTCCGGCCGCAGCTTCGCCTACAAGGCTTCCTCCAGCACCGCTTCGCCCAGCGCCTGTTTGTGGATTTGTTTGAAAGGGATCACACCTCCCCGGCGATGAAGACACACATGAGGATGGTCTGGCAGGACAACTTCGGCTCCGGTGCCGCAATATGCTGATGTTGGTGTGAGACCGAGACCTACCGACGCCAAACCAAGTTTGCCACCGACCCTTGTCGCCAGGGAACGCCAAGTACTTCTACCGGGGCTAGTGAACCGAAGCTGCTCTTCTCGTACGACAAGAACATCACCATGAACAAGTACCCCCAACAAGATCTTCATCGAGGACGCCAAGGCCACCCGCATGGAAACCGAAGTCCTCCGACCCCGAACCCGAAGACCGCCAAGATCGCCACCAGAACGACAAGTACTTCACCGCAGAACACCGAGTTCGCCGTCACGAACGTCGAGTATGCCAACACGGACGTCGAGTACGCCGACATGGAATCTGGGACCGACAAGTTCTTTTTCCCGAATTCGATGATAGAGACTCCGGACGACGAGCTCTTCTATCTGGACCCAAAGATCGAACCGAAGACACAGATGCGACATGATCTACCTTTCGTTTTCTGAGAACGTTCCCGTCGAGGCCGATCCCGATCCCCGTCGAACCCTAAGACCGAACCCCGGACACCCGGAACCCAAGATCTTCCGAACCCAGATGTGTGACCCTAAACCCCTATTTTTATAATATGACATTATCAACTGTCGCATATTAAATTGTTCATGCATGCATACCTGTCTGTGGTTTGGGGGCATTATGCCGATTCACCTCATAATTAAATATGGAGTCCATATGTGGCTATTCTAGTCTTATTCCAGACTCTATTTAAATTTGTGTAGCGAACCGATACCATGTTTTGCCTTGTTAATACAACATTTAAATTGCGGGGGTTCTAAACAACTTGAACCGTGTAATTAATCGTCAGGACCCCGGTTCCGCTTAATACTGCCTGATTGCACCGCATCTGCACCATATCATAATCATGCCGGGTCTTCTGCCATAGTATTAAATATTGCATCAGGTGTTTCTTTTAGTGCTTTGCTTCTTCGCGGATTAGGCCGTTGAGTGGTTGCGAGTATCGACAAGTTCTCCGGATATGAACCTTCGGCAGTGTTTCCCAGGCGAGCATCTCTCCCCCGTTCTACCTATTTTGCATTTATAGTCTTTATTTCCTCCTGTTGATCTATTACTATCCTCGTCGCGATGCTTTAATTTCCATGCACCAGTTATATCCCGTGCAGCCTCTATATTGCCATAGAAACCTCCTAATACCTGTTGTTTGGTAGATAGCTGGCCTTGCGAGTCGTAGTTGCTTGCTCAGGTGTGATCTCGTGTTGTCGAGTACCACAGTTGTTGGAATGCTAGCAGATGTTTATGGTGGAGATGATCATGAGTTTAAATACAACTATTAAATTGCTGGGATAACTAATGCCGAGGCATCGGTGGGCAATAGATGTTATTTGGTTCTTCCATGCTCACTTGTGTCCCGTAGGACCCCGAGTACTTGATACATGTTCCTTGACTATTCGCACTATCCACATCCGGGAGACCCTATGGGATCCCCCTGAGCCAGAGCTTGATTCATTTCTATTTCTTGGGGCCACAAACTAGTTTGGGGTTTTATTACTATCCTGTACTTATGCCATGCTTTACTGCTTTATTTACGATTGTGTGTGGAGCACCTGTACTGTTTAGGATCGTGACACGTTTTCGCTGTATCGACAAGCCCAGTCACACTTTCGGGTTCCAATCGTTTATAGCCGTCCACACAAACCCTGGGTCCGTTCCCGAGCCGGCCAACTTCGTTGCAGGTAGCTTAGTGGGGTGGCCCCTGAAATATTTTATGAATCCTGTGATTCCATTGTCGTGAAAGCCTCGTTGGGTTTTGATTTGGTTTTTCCGAGGTTGATCGTGTGTGTGTTGCTATTTGTGCACACCTGCAGGGTAAAACTTTCTGAAAGCCGTGTCCGCGGTTATGGACGACTTGGAGCACAATATCTCGATCATAGACAAGCATAACTAAAGTAGTAATATAAATTTGACTTAATATGTGACTACTAATCAGATTCAACTATAACGGAATGGATATTAAAATGCCAACAGCTGGTGGATCTGGGTTGTTTTGTGACATGCTGTACCTGCCTAGTAAGTATGGCAACTCCAATGGAATGTGATAAAAGTGCCAACAATTGCTGGGTTTTGGGATTCCTCAGGACAATCATATCTGACTAGTAAATGCTCCAACTACAATGGAATGGTGATTAAAACTTCCCACTACTTATGCTATCAGGATGACTCATGCTATATATATCTAACTAGTAAGTGCTTCAACTATAATCGAATAAATATAACTACCAACTGTGTGAGTTCCTCGGTTTGACTTCCTCGTTTGGTCTCGAGGGGGAATACCAGGATGGGTATGTTTGGTGTTACTATTAGGTTTGATCCGGCTAGGTATTTCTTATCCCTCTCTAATAGCCGCCAGTTTTACTGAGTCTCTATAGGTTGTTTAGTGCTGCTGAGCTGCCGCTTCAGTCCACCATACCTATGTAGGGGAGGACCGCCGAATTCTAGCCTCGCCATGTACTGGCCTCAGTACTGACGCTCCTCTTTTTCCTTTGCCCTTTGTTGGCACCCTTTTTGTTTTAGCAGGTTTGAGATCGACGTCGTTAGCAGGGTTACCCTTCCGGCTTGGCCTGGGCAGGGTTGTGGATGCCATTGGTTATTCTTTAGGGCTCTTAGGCCCATTTGCATCTTGTCCGTAGTCGGACGCTCTAATGTTTTCAAGGTGATTTGGATCTTTGTATTGTAATCTGTATTCCGGACTCGTTGAGTCGCTATTGTATATATATCTGTTCGGTGGGTCCCATCGAGGACTGTTGTGTAATGGTATTACTTCATTTTCCACCCGCACGAAAGTGCCTGGTGGGCGTCCTTGAATCGTTTCTATGCGGGTTTGGCGGGAAGCGCTAAAACTTGCATAGGGACGATTCGAGGGTGTTACAATATCCATGAGAAGTGAAATAATGAAGTTTAAACAACTTGATAATGAGCACGTTGCTCAAGCTTGGGAAAGAATGAAATCTTTGGTAAAGAATTGTCCCACTCATGGACTAACTGCTTGGATGATCATCCAAACTTTTTATGCAGGATTGAACTATTCTTCAAGGAACCTATTGGATTCTGCTGCTGGAGGTACCTTTATGACCATCACTTTGGGTGCTGCAATAAAACTTTTGGACAATATGATGGTTAATTATTCTCAATGGCATACTGAGAGAGCTCCACAAGGTAAGAAGGTAAATTATGTTGAGGAAACCTCCTCCTCGAGTGATAAGATTGATATTATTATGTCTATGCTTGTTAATGGGAAAGCCCATATTGATCCAAATAATGTTCCTTTAGCCTCTTTGGTTGCTCAAGAAGAGCAAGTTGATGTTAACTTCATAAGAAATAACAATTTTGGCAACAATGCTTATGGTAATAACAATTATAGGCCTTACCCTCCTAATAATACTTATGGCTATAATGGTAAACCTGGATTACCTAGTGAAGGAAGAATTTTAGAAGTTGAAAGAGCCACTAAAAACTTCATGCAAACGCAATATGAGAAAAATAAACTATTCACTAAAACTATGGAGGAACAATCTATCATTTTGAAGAACATTAGCCATCAACTCGAGAGTCTAAATAGGGAAATTCCTAGTTTACAATTGAAACTCTCTAATGCTGAAAGAAATATATCATCTTTGTCTGAAGCTCAATCTTCATTGATTAATAAAATGGCTACTAAACCTGAAACTAATGATAATCCCTTTGCAGCTACCAATGCTATACAAGTAAGAATTGATGAAAATGTTAGACTATTAGCTGAATTACATGCTAAGTGGGAAAGAGAAGATGAAATTGCTAGAAACATTAGTGTTTCTACTATTACCACCACTAGTGTTGACGCTAGTAATAGTTCTACTACTTTAGATGATAAATTTGATTTTGATCTTGATGGGTGCAACATCTCTGAAGTTATTAAGTTCCTACAAAAGCTTGCTAAAAGTCTTAATGCTAGTGCTATGAACATGGCTTTTACAAAACACATTACTGATGCTCTCATAAAGATTAAAGAAGAAAATATGAAACATAAAGCTTCTATTCCTATAAAACAAGAAGATGGTTGGGAACCCATCATTAATATGAAAGTGAATGACTTTGATTTCAAAGCTTTGTGTGATCTTGATAGTAGTGTTTCTATTATGCCTAGAAGGATTTATGATATGCTTGATTTGCCTCCTCTTGTAGATTGTTATTTGAATGTCCCACTTGATGATAATGCTAAAAAGAAACTCATGGGGAGTCTTAATAATGTTCTTATTATGGTTAACAATTCCTATGTCCCCGCTGATTTCTATGTTTTGGACGTTGAATACAATGCTTCATGTCCTATTTCTTTGCGAAGACCTTTTCTTAGAACTATTGGTGCCATCATTGATATGAAAGAAGGCACCATTAAATATAAACTCCCACTCAAGAAAGGTATAGAACACTTCCCCAAAAAGAGAGAAAAGATTTATTTTACTTCTCCTATGAAAACAAAATTTGTTCTTAATGCTTCTTCATTTGAGAATACTTGATCCTTTCTCTTGCTTCTTATGCCTAATTAAAGGCGTTAAAGAAAAGTACTTATTGGGAGATAACCCAAAAGTTTTAGATGAGTATTGGAAGTTATTACCTCTGTAATAACCTCTCCTTTTCCTTTTTATTTGCTTTTTGTGCCAACAGTAACCTCTAATGAGAGAGAAGTAATGATTGGGAAAGTTGTTGTCCCGAAACAGATTTCTGTGCTTCACCATAAACATTCATGAGAGAGATCTGTATGTCGGATTGAGCTGTAATATTTTGTGCTTCTGCCCCAGGTTGTTATATAACTTTCGTTAGTTCAACACTTTTTTATTTGAGCAATAGAAGGTCTTCTAAAAAATTGTCTTTACCTGCTGGTCTGTTTTGAGAGATTTCTTCCATTTTCTGCATTTGCTTCCTGTTAATTCCTTCTTGAGTTCTTTTGGGGAATTGAGCTTTTTGAGGGAAGTGCTATAGTATCTAGTGTTCTAATGGAAGTTTATTTGGTGTTAGAACTGAATCTTAAGACTTATTTATCTTAAGTGCACTAATGTTGCTTATAAAGATTGTGTGAAGTTTTGTATGAAGGAAAAAATTTCAGGTGTATGGAAGGAATGAGTAATGAGATGAAGGATGGACTAAAGCTCAAGCTTGGGGATGCCACGTGTGTCACCCCAAGAAATATCCAAGAAGTAAAAGCGTCAAAGCTTGGGGATGCCCAAGGCATCCCCTTCTTCATCAATAAAAATCCCAGGTTTCTTCCAAACGCTTCATTTTTATTGTTTCATGCACAGTTGTGTTTTTCTTGGAGCGTCTTCTTTTTTTGTTTTTGTTTTGGTTTTTCGTTTGCTTTTGTTTGCTTAGTTTTCTGAATAAATTGGTTGGACCCCCTCTTTCATACATTGGTTTGCAAATAGTTTGGTTTGGTTTGGAAAAGAGTAGGAAAGTTCATGCTTATGTGGTAAAAAGAGCTCGTTTTTGACTGTGGCCTATGCTTTGTCATGCCATGCTTGATATTGTTTTGGCTTTATGCTTAGTATTATTTTCTATAGCATGACTTGTTATAAACAATTGAGATTGCTTAATGTGCCTTGGATGAATCATGTGTTGTTTTAGTATATTAAAGCATAGTATAGTGGTATTCTCATTTGATGCTTTATTTGGGTTGACTTGGCGCATGCTCACACCATGTTATGACTATCTCCAGTCACCATAGCCTTTATGATCCTTTAGTATTCAACTTGTAGTATCACTTTATGCTTTGATCAATGATGTTTTGTCACTCTGCATGATTATGGCCATTATTGCTCTCTTAGTTTGTCGCTCCCAGTCTTTTGCTAGCTGTAGCATCCCAATTGTCTAACAATTGTAATGCTACTTGTCCTAGTAAGATATTGGCTACTCCATAGATATTATTGTTGCATCATAATGATATCATGCTCATGTCATCATGCCACCTTGCATTTGAGCATCATATAAAACTCTTTTTCTTTTGGTTTTTCTCTCACATGCATTAATAATTGTATTTGCCTCTTGATATTGTATTTGGCTGTTGATATATTGCTTAATGCCCAAGTTGAGTTGGGGGCATATCTTTTATTTCCATTCCACCACCTTTCTCTTCCACCACTTTATAATCCCACCATCCCTTTAACTATGAGCTTGTAATTCTTTTTTGTTTTGACATTATATCCTAGCTCATGTGGTTTGGGGTGGATCAATCTCCCAAATTCTTTGCTTGGCTTATTTTCCACTTCTTGGAAATGCACAAGATTAATGCCATCATATTATTATTGTTTTCACATAATAAATCATGTCATTAATATTTTGCATGGGCCATGCAAGCTTCTCCACCACCTTTTTCCTCCATTAGTTTTTCTTTGGTTTTGGTGGATCCTATCTAGGAAAAACCATCTCCACATCTCCTTAGTCACACCATACCATCTTCTTTTATTATTATTTTTCTCCATGCATGAACCATAGGAGGCCTATCCCATAATTCTTTTCTTTTTCTTTTCTTGGAATTCTTTTTCCACCTCCACCTCATGTTAATTCAAGCATTACCATGTTCCACTTGGGTTGGTCTTAACCACATTCTTTTCTTTTATTTTTATTTACCTACATGCATGAGCCATATGTGACTTTTTCCACCAATTCTTTCTTCTTCTTTCTTTCTTGTTTCTCCTCCACACTAACTCATGCAAGCTCAAGCCACATGATTCTTCTTGGTTTGGCCTTGTAAACCAAAAACAAAAAAACCTAAATACTAAACACCATCTACATCTAGTTCCTCGTCCTAATTTTCCTAAACCTAAATTACACTAAGCCCTAACTACACTTACCTCTCTCTCACAAGCCCCTCTCTCTCACTAGCTTGACCATCTGGCCACCCTTCCCCTGGCCCCCACCCAGCCACCTTGGCTCTCCCTAGCCCTTGCTCCAAACCCTAACCCGAGCCATGCCCATCTAACCCTAGCCTAGCTCACCCCTCTCCTCGCTCTCTTCTTCTACCGCCAGGTTAGCCCCACCCTGGTCTCCCTCATCCTCGGCCCCACTGGCAGCCTCCCCTGCAGCCCCAGGTCAAGCCCAGCTGCCCCATGTGCTCGAGGAGAAGGAGAAAAAGGTGGCACCCGAGCCACCTTTTTACCTGCCGTGCCCACCTGCCTCTCCTCTCTCTCCCTCTCACTTTCCCCTCCTCCTCACGTCCCTGGCCTCGCCCAGATCCACCCCGAGACGCCCTCCTCCTTCCCCTTCTTCCTCTCCGTCCACCAACAGCCGCCGCCGGTCGCCGCCAGGTACCACCCCGCCCCGACGAACCAGCCGTGCAGCGCGACCGTGAAGTGGCGGAGAAGACCGAGCACTGCCCCCTGCGACGCCCCGTCCACGCGGACGTGGACGAGAAGCTCCACCGCGTCGCCAGTACCTCGCCGTCCCCGAAACCCTAGCCCGCCGGTGCGTCTGCGTCCTCGCCGATCCGCCGCTCCTCGCTCCGATCCGACCACACCAGCGAGCCCGCGGTGAGCCTCCCTCTCTCCCTGACATGCTCCGCCTCACTATCGACGTCTAGCGCCGGCGAACGTTTCGTTGAACAGCCGCCGCACGCCAGAGCTCGCCGTTGTCTGCCAGGTTCCCGCGCTGCTTAGAGCCTACCTAGCACCCTGAACCCCCTCCTAACAGCTCCCCTAGCACCACTGCACCGGTTCCGGCCCTCAGCGCGCTCTCCCGTGACCCGGGTTCGAGTCCTCGCTTGCGCCGCGCACCGCGTTTCCTCGCCAGACGGAGGAAAACGATAAACAGTACCTGGGCCGTGGTCATCTTGCAAAAATCCCCCCACCTTTTTAATTCTCGCAACCCGCGCTCCTAGTGCCCCACCGGTCAGTCGCCCAGGTCATCTTGCAGAAAAACCCTCAGCCTTTCTTGGCCGCAACCCGCGCTCCAACCCCGGCCCACCTGTCAACCCCTGTCTCGCTCTCCGCTGACACGCGGGCCTGCGCCAGTTGGCCCACCCCGCAGCCTCAGTGGCTAGGCGAGCCCGCGGTGACAAAAGATTTTTCCCGCGCGCGTGCCTAGTCAGCACCAGGCCCACCCGTTAGTGACCGTGGCTAGAATTGCCTGAGTAACAAAAGTATTTCCTGTGTCTGTTTTTATTCAAATCTTTTCAAATTTATTTAAATTCAAATTCTTTTCAGATTCAAATAATTTTTAAAATACAAATCCAAATAATACAAATAATATATGTTTTGGAATCAGAAAAATGTGAGGAATGCAAATATGCCCTTCAAAATATATTTTGAACACTTTAAATTTCGAGTTGATTAAAATTACAAGAAAATGCCCTTTTACTTGATTAATTAATAACATTTGTTTTATAATTCCAAATTTGGCAAATAATATGTCTAAATCGATCAGCGCGACGAGCCCGTTCTATCTATGCAGTCCTTGTTCTGAATTGAAGCATGCATCATGTCAACATTTAAATTCTGAACTGTTTATGACAATAAAACTTGGGCAAATAAATATTAAAATGCTTTAATTCTTGTTTCCACACCTCACCTTTTCCATGCTACTTTAATGCCATGTAAATTGTGCATCATTCATCATGGCATGCTTGGTTTCTTGTGCATTTCAATTCATATGCTTGTGCACTTTATTTATGTTGGACCTTGTTTGTTTGGTTCTTCTTCGAATAGACGCCCCGCCGGAGAACTACAAGGATTCACAGGAGTATTACCCAGATCCATCTCTCGCTTCTACTGAGCTGCCAGGCAAGCACTACCACATGCTTGCATCCATACAGTACCTATTTCCTCTATCTTATTCTTGCATCATTGCGTCGTGATTGCATTAAATTGAATCCCAAGTACTACATAGCCTTACTTTTAAACCACACCAAGCTTGTTCCGGTCCCATGAGCCATTACTACATAGTCTTATTTCTTGGGGCCACAATTAGTTTGGGGTTTTATTACTATCCTGTACTTATGCCATGTTACTGTTTTATTTAAGATTGTGCGAGGAGCACCTGTACTGTTTTGGATCGTGACACGTTTTCGCTGTCTCGACAAGGCCAGTCTCATTTGCGGGTTCCCAGTCGTTTACCACCGTCCACACAAACCTTGGGTCCGTCTCGGAGCCGGCCAACTTCGTTGCGGGTAGCTTAATGGGGTGGCCCCCTGAAATGTTTCTGAATCCGGTGATTGCTTTGTCGTGAATGCCTCGTTGGGTTTTTAGTTGGTTTTTCCGAGGTTGATCGAGTGTGTGTTGCTATTCGTGCACCCCTGCAGAGTAAATCTTTCTGAAAGCCGTGTCCGCGGTTATGGACGACTTGGAGCACAGTTTCTCGATCATAGACAAGTATAACTAAAGTACCGTCTTTAAATTGACTAAGTACTTGACTAGTAAATAGTGCAATACTCATGGAATGGTTAATAAAACTGCCAACGGTTGATGGGGGTTGTTCGTCCGCTTCCTCATTGGTAAGCGAGGAGGAGGATGGATCTGTTAATTATACTGTTATAACTGTTGTTCTTAATTCACGGACTTCCGTCTATCATTGGTTAGGCGGAAGGTTAGCGAGTCTCTATAGAATTGTTAGGTATTATCTTTTGCTGCAATTGCGTCACCCCAGGTTGTGTCCCCTTTAGTGGCATTAAGACTTGCTGAGTACCCCTAGGGTCTCACACGATAAATTGTTTGATTCAGATGAACAGGTGTACCCGCAAGATGGATACTGGGTGGAAGAGACAGATGATGTTGGCAACGATCATTCGGTGTAGAGATTCCGGGAACGGGGATCCATGTGATCTGTGGGCGGGATGTGTTTATTTATGGGGCATCTTATGCCAATTTGCTTCTTATCCGTACTCAGATCTTGTTTTCCGCTTCCGCCTGATACTCTCATGTGTGATGTATGAGGAGCTATCCTAAATTACTATATCTATCTAGGACATTTGGATCTTGCCGTATGGCGTTGCAATATTTCTATTTATTTTAGATGGAATGGCTCTGATGTACTGTTGTATGTGGCTTGCATACATACTCACTTGTGTATCTAGTTGATCCCTTCGCCTGCCGATTACGCCGCTTGTTCTTGTCCCGTTGTCTGAAAGTGGTTAGGACGGCCGAAAGGTCTACCGTGAGTGGCCCTGGGCCCCACCGTACTATTTTAACCACTTTCGTTCATCCAGGCATTAACTAAGAGCGTAATTCACCGAGGTAGTTACAATTGGTATCAAAGCCATCCCGCCCTTCAGGGTCTCAGCCAAAATGGTCGTTGTCTGTCTAGCAAATATTTTGGTAGTCATGTATACTAGGGAAAAACAAACGTGAGAGTAGGACTGCTTCCATTTTTCTTCTTACCCACCCACCCACCCTTTTCTGGTAAGGAAGTGTAACGTTTTCAATCCTCTTCTAAACTTCAAACTAGGATTCACGTGTTCTGGGTTCCGTAGTACCATAGGTTATGTTTGTGTGTGTGTGTGTGTGAATTCTTTGTCTATCTGTTGCATCCAAATGTTATCACTATCTGCCTTTTGGTTATCAACTGTTGGTACATTCCCTACCGACAGTCCTTTGTAAACCGACGCGATCTATTCTGATTCGTTGTAAACCGATGCGATCTATCTTACTCTTTGTTATCCGATGTTATCTTGTTGGGGTGTTCGTTTCCGTAGTTACCAATCTTTAGGTTCATCTTAAGAAGAAGTTGTTGGGATATGTGTTTTACTGATTCATGTGCGGAGTAATGATTTGAGTGCGGGATGGAGTCGCGACCATACCACTACTTTTGTCATTTGCTTTTGTATATTGAAATAGTAGAGTTACTAATCTTGATTCGTTAAGTGGTTTTGCGCATATAGTGGTATTTTAATGCCAAAATTTGCGGAAAATTTTTCTTTGTTAGTTTGTATACCACACTCCTTGTTCAGTAGTGTGTGTTATGCTTAATATCTTCTAGTTGCCTTGAACTTTGTTGATATTTTCATATCACCTCAGTGAACTGCATTCTTTAATCTTGATTAATTCCATTTTGGTACTATTTTGGATTATTATCATTCTCCATTATAGTACTGACTTGTGTTTTATATCAATCACAGGATGGCACCACCACGCTGTTCTGAGGAGGATATACCACCTGAACTCGGGGCTGCTTTGGCAAGTATTGCAAATGCTTTGGGCACTATGCAGCAGAACCAGCAGCGCTTCGAGGAAAGTGTGAGGAGGAATGAGTTTGTTCCGCTACCTCCACCTCCCAAGCGAGGAGACATCAAGAGTTTTCTCAAGTTCAACCCACGTCAATTCGAAGTGTCTGATCAACCACTTGATGCGGATGATTGGCTTCGTGAAGTGTCAAGGTTGCTCATGACTGCGGATGTTCCCGAGCAAGAATGGGTCAAGTGTGCTACTCACCTTCTGAAGGGAGATGCAGCTCTTTGGTGGGAAAATTATCTCAAGGTAGATCTTTCTGGTTTTCAGCCTACTTGGGAGTGGTTCACTGCTGCTTTCAAAGAGCAATATCTGTCAGAAATTGTCATGGAAAGGATGAAGGAAGTGTTTCTCAACCTCAAGCAGGGCACTGACAATGTCAACACCTACATCAGAAACTTCATGAACCTTTCTCGTTATGGTGGCGATGAGATCTCTGATGACAAGAAGAAGCAAAAGAGGTTTCGGCAAGGCCTCAATGCTTCCATCAAATATGCAATCACTCATGCAAGGCCAGCATCTTTCCTGGAACTTCAACACACAGCTCTGCAGGAAGAAGCAAGTAGGCAAGTGTTTGAGGAGTCAAAGAAACACAGCCGTGATTCAGCAAGCTCTTCTGCTAAGCGTCGTGTCTGGGTTCCTAACACCCCACCGTCGCTCCCTGCTCCACCAAGACCTTCAAGCTACGCACCAAGGCCACCAAACTCCTTCACTGCGGCTCCCAGGAGCTACAACCACAACTACCTTGGAGCGCCTGGCGGAGTCCCTGGCTACGTTGCTCCACGTCCACCTGGTGCTTGTTATACTTGTGGAAACACTGGGCATCAGCAATGGAATTGTCCAATGAACAACAAAGCTCTTCCACCACCACCCCCAAGACCTGCGGCAAGTGCTCCTATGATTCGTGCGCCTCCACCTCGGGCTCTCAACATCAACACTAAGCCGGGATCTACGGTTGCTCGTGCCAACTGTGTCAACGCCGCTCAAGCTGAGCATGCTCCTGGAGTTTTTATGGGTATGCTTTCTGTTAACTCAGTTCCTGCACAAGTTTTGTTTGATTCTGGTGCTTCACATTCTTTTGTTTCTCACAAGTTTGCTCATGAGCAAGATCTGGCTATGGTTCCTTTATTACACCGTCTTGTGGTACAATCTCCTGGGTCAAACATGAGGGCTGCTCATATCAGCCATGGCAATCAAATTGAGATTGGTGGTTCTTTGTTTCCGGCGTCCTTAATTATTCTGGGCAATTCTGATATTGATGTTATCTTGGGCATGGATTGGTTGACAGCAAATGCAGCTGTGATTGATTGTGCTGAACGTTCGGTTTCTCTGAAAATTCCTGAAGGCCATATAGTCTATTCTCCAAGTCTGACTCCTGCAATTCAGCTTTATTCTTTGGCGGCTCTGAATGATGATGCTATGGAAGGTATTCAGAGTGTTCCTGTAGTTTGTGAGTTTCTAGATGTCTTTCCTGAAGAGTTACCAGGTATGCCTCCGGATCGTGAGGTTGAATTTGTCATTGAACTTGAACCTGGTACCGCTCCTATCTCCAAGCGGCCTTATAAAATGGGTCCTGCTGAGTTGGCTGAACATAAGCGTCAGTTGGATGAACAAGAGAAGTTGGGTTTCATTCAGCACAGTACTTCTTCTTGGGGTAGTCCAACCATCTTTGTGAAGAAGCGAGACAAGACTGATAGACTTTGTGTTGACTATTGGGCACTCAATGTAAAACCATCAAGAATAAATATCCCCTTCCGCGGATTAATGATCTCTTCGATCAGCTAGCCGGAGCTGTGGTATTCTCTAAGCTTGATGTGAGAAGTGGTTATCATCAAATCAAGATTCGCAAGGAAGATGGTCCCAAAACAGCTTTCACCACTCACTATGACCTGTATGAGTACACGGTCATGTCTTTCGGTCTCACCAATGCACCTGCCACCTTCTCGAGGCTTATGAACTTGGTTTTCATGGAGTATCTTGATAAGTTCGTTGTGGTCTATCTGGATGACATTCTAGTCTATTCTAAGTCAAAAGAAGAACATGAAGAACACCTTCGGTGTGTCCTAAACAAGCTTCGTGAGAACCGCCTGTATGCAAAGTTCTCCAAGTGTGAATTCTGGCTGCCTCAAGTCACCTACCTTGGTCACGTCATCTCTGCCAAGGGCATTGCCGTCAACCCAGAAACTATTAAGACAATTATGGACTGGCTTCCACCCATAAATGTCAAAGAAGTCCGGAGTTTCCTTGGCTTGGCCAGTTACTGTCGTCGCTTCGTTCAAAATTTCTCAAAGATTGGGAAGCCTCTTACCGATCTCCTCAAGAAAGGCAAGAAATACCTTTGGACTCCTGCATGTCAAGCAAGCTTTGAAACACTCAAAGAGAAGCTCACTTCCACACCAGTCTTAGTTCCTCCAGATACATCAAAGCCTTTCCAGATTTTCTGTGATGTTTCATTGCAAGGATTGGGTGCGGTCCTTATGCAAGAAAAGCAAGTTGTTGCTTATGCCTCTCGTCAGTTGAAGACGCATGAGATCAACTATCCTACACATGACCTCGAACTCGCAGCAGTTGTCTTTGCTTTGAAAGTATGGAGGCATTACTTGCTGGGCAACCGTTGTGAGATCTTTTCTGATCACAAGAGTCTGAAGTATATCTTCACATAGCCTGATCTCAACCTTCGTCAGAGGAGGTGGATTGAAACAATCAATGATTTCGATTTGACCATCAACTACACCCCGGGCAAAGCCAATGTTATGGCAGATGCTCTCAGCCGAAAAGCTTATGTCAACAACCTCATGGTGGAAGAACAACAGCCTCTCTTGTGCGAGGAATTCCGCAAGCTCAACCTTGAAATTGTGGATCAAGGTTATCTTCTGAATCTTCTAGCAACACCTCTCTTGGAAGAAAAGGTCCGTTCCATTCAGCTTGGGGATCCTTACACTAAAAAGATCATCTCCAACATTCAACTTCCGAAGTATGAGTCTTTCCACATAGATGAGCAAGGCACTCTTTTCTTTGAACACCGGATGTTTGTTCCGAACTACCCGGGTTTAAGAGAGCAAGTTCTCAAGGAGGCGCATGATTCTGTTCTTTCTATCCACCCTGGCAGCACTAAGATGTACATGGATTTGAAAACACAATATTGGTGGCCTGGTTTGAAACGATATTGTGCCAAGTATGTCTCGGAGTGTGATGTCTGTCGCAGAGTTAAAGCTGTCCATCAGAAACCTTCCGGTCTTCTACAGCCATTGAAGCCTCCGGAATGGAAATGGGAGAAAGTAGAGATGGACTTCATCACTGGTTTTCCAAGGTCGCAGAAGGGCAACAATGCAATCTTTGTTGTCATTGATAGGCTTTCTAAAGTAGCTCACTTCTTTCTAGTCAAGGAAACAATTTCTGCAATTCAGTTGGCGGAGCTCTATATCAACAGAATTGTCTCTCTGTATGGAGTTCCTCTTGAGATCAGTTCAGACCGTGGAAGCATCTTCACTTCCAAGTTCTGGGGAAGTTTCCAAAATGCTTTGGGAACAAAGTTAAACTTCAGCACAGCTTACCACCCTCAGTCGCAAGGACAAGTTGAAAGGATCAATCAGATTCTGGAAGATATGCTCCGTGCTTGCGTTATCTCTTTCGGCATGAAGTGGGAAGAATGTCTTCCTTATGCTGAATTCTCTTACAACAACAGTTTCCAGAAAAGTCTAAAGATGGCACCATTTGAGGCTCTCTATGGTCGCAAGTGCAGAACTCCGATTGGTTGGTCGGGCGCAGGTGAAAGAATATTGTTTGGCCCCGACATTGTAACTCAAGCGGAGGAGAAAGTTCACATCATTCTTGAAAATCTGAAGATTGCTCAAAGTCGCCAGAAGAGCAATTATGACAGAAAGCACACGGACATGGAGTATGTCCCTGGTGATCTCGTTTATCTTCGTGTCACTCCCATGAGAGGCACGCATCGCTTTGGTATCAAAGGAAAGCTGGCTCCTAGATACATCGGTCCTTTCAAAATTCGTGGAAGAAGAGGAGAAGTTGCTTATGCTCTTGAGCTCCCTGAACAACTCAAAGTCCACGATGTTTTTCACATCTCTCAACTCAAGAAGTGCTTCAAGGATCCTGGCAGGACCGTGGACCATGAACTCATCAATCTCCAAGAAGATCTGTCTTATCAAGAACACCCCACAAAAATTCTTGAAGTCGCAGAAAGAAGGACTCGCAACAAGTCCATCAAGTTCTGCAAGGTGCAGTGGTCGCACCATTCCATTGATGAAGCCACCTGGGAATGTGAAGATGAGCTCCGTGCCAAGTATCCTACCCTCTTTGAGTCTTCTTCTTCCTAGAATCTCGGGGCGAGATTCCTGTTTAGTGGGGGAGAGTTGTAGCATCCCAATTGTCTAACAATTGTAATGCTACTTGTCCTAGTAAGATATTGGCTACTCCATAGATATTATTGTTGCATCATAATGATATCATGCTCATGTCATCATGCCACCTTGCATTTGAGCATCATATAAAACACTTTTTCTTTTGGTTTTTCTCTCACATGCATTAATAATTGTATTTGCCTCTTGATATTGTATTTGGCTTTTGATATATTGCTTAATGCCCAAGTTGAGTTGGGGGCATATCTTTTATTTCCATTCCACCACCTTTCTCTTCCACCACTTTATAATCCCACCATCCCTTTAACTATGAGCTTGTAATTCTTTTTCTTTTGACATTATATCCTAGCTCATGTGGTTTGGGGTGGATCAATCTCCCAAATTCTTTGCTTGGCTTATTTTCCACTTCTTGGAAATGCACAAGATTAATGCCATCATATTATTATTGTTTTCACATAATAAATCATGTCATTAATATTTTGCATGGCCCATGCAAGCTTCTCCACCACCTTTTTCCTCCATTAGTTTTTCTTTGGTTTTGGTGGATCCTATCTAGGAAAAACCATCTCCACATCTCCTTAGTCACACCATACCATCTTCTTTTATTATTATTTTTCTCCATGCATGAACCATAGGAGGCCTATCCCATAATTCTTTTCTTTTTCTTTTCTTGGAATTCTTTTTCCACCTCCACCTCATGTTAATTCAAGCATTACCATGTTCCACTTGGGTTGGTCTTAACCACATTCTTTTCTTTTATTTTTATTTACATACATGCATGAGCCATATGTGACTTTTTCCACCAATTCTTTCTTTCTTGTTTCTCCTCCACACTAACTCATGCAAGCTCAAGCCACATGATTCTTCTTGGTTTGGCCTTGTAAACCAAAAACAAAAAAACCTAAATACTAAACACCATCTACATCTAGTTCCTCGTCCTAATTTTCCTAAACCTAAATTACACTAAGCCCTAACTACACTTACCTCTCTCTCACAAGCCCCTCTCTCTCACTAGCTTGACCACCTGGCCACCCTTCCCCTGGCCCCCACCCAGCCACCTTGGCTCTCCCTAGCCCTTGCTCCAAACCCTAACCCGAGCCATGCCCATCTAACCCTAGCCTAGCTCACCCCTCTCCTCGCTCTCTTCTTCTACCGCCAGGTTAGCCCCACCCTGGTCTCCCTCATCCTCGGCCCCACTGGCAGCCTCCCCTGCAGCCCCAGGTCAAGCCCAGCTGCCCCATGTGCTCGAGGAGAAGGAGAAAAAGGTGGCACCCGAGCCACCTTTTTACCTGCCGTGCCCACCTGCCTCTCCTCTCTCTCCCTCTCACTTTCCCCTCCTCCTCACGTCCCTGGCCTCGCCCAGATCCACCCCGAGACGCCCTCCTCCTTCCCCTTCTTCCTCTCCGTCCACCAACAGCCGCCACCGGTCGCCGCCAGGTACCACCCCGCCCCGACGAACCAGCCGTGCAGCGCGACCGTGAAGTGGCGGAGAAGACCGAGCACGGCCCCCTGCGACGCCCCGTGCACGCGGACGTGGACGAGAAGCTCCACCGCGTCGCCAGTACCTCGCCGTCCCTGAAACCGTAGCCCGCCGGTGCGTCTGCGTCCTCGCCGATCCGCCGCTCCTCGCTCCGATCCGACCACACCAGCGAGCCCGCGGTGAGCCTCCCTCTCTCCCTGACATGCTCCGCCTCACCGTCGACGTCTAGCGCCGGCGAACGTTTCGTTGAACAGCCGCCGCGCGCCGGAGCTCGCCGTTGTCTGCCAGGTTCCCACGCTGCTTAGAGCCTACCTAGCACCCCGAACCCCCTCCTAACAGCTCCCCTAGCACCACTGCACCGGTTCCGGCCCTCAGCGCGCTCTCCCGCGACCCGGGTTCGAGTCCTCGCTCGCGCTGCGCACCGCGTTTCCTCGCCAGACGGAGGAAAACGATAAACAGTACCTGGGCCGTGGTCATCTTGCAAAAATCCCCCCACCTTTTTAATTCTCGCAACCCGCGCTCCTAGTGCCCCACCGGTCAGTCGCCCAGGTCATCTTGCAAAAAAACCCTCAGCCTTTCTCGGCTGCAACCCGCGCTCCAACCCCGGCCCACCTGCCAGCCCCTGTCTCGCTCTCCGCTGACACGCGGGCCTGCGCCAGTTGGCCCACCCCGCAGCCTCAGTGGCTAGGCGAGCCCGCGGTGACAAAAGATTTTTCCCGCGCGCGTGCCCAGTCAGCACCAGGCCCACCCGTTAGTGACCGTGGCTAGAATTGCCTGAGTAACAAAAGTATTTCCTGTGTCTAAATCGATCAGCGCGACGAGCCCGTTCTATCTATGCAGTCCTTGTTCTGAATTGAAGCATGCATCATGTCAACATTTAAATTCTGAACTGTTTATGACAATAAAACTTGGGCAAATAAATATTAAAATGCTTTAATTCTTGTTTCCACACCTCACCTTTTCCATGCTACTTTAATGCCATGTAAATTGTGCATCATTCATCATGGCATGCTTGGTTGCTTGTGCATTTCAATTCATATGCTTGTGCACTTTATTTATGTTGGACCTTGTTTGTTTGGTTCTTCTTCGAATAGACGCCCCGCCGGAGAACTACAAGGATTCACAGGAGTATTACCCAGATCCATCTCTCGCTTCAACTGAGCTGCCAGGCAAGCACTACCACATGCTTGCATCCATACAGTACCTATTGCCTCTATCTTATTCTTGCATCATTGCATCGCGATTGCATTAAATTGAATCCCAAGTACTGCATAGCCTTACTTTTAAACCACACCAAGCTTGTTCCGGTCCCATGAGCCATTACTACACGAGTTGTTTGAGCCATGCGAGTCGTAGAAGAGCATGTGTAGGGTATGTGAGTGTCTGATGAATAACGAGGTACCTAAACAACATAACCTGAGTAGTAGTGGGATAACTAATGAAAGAGGCACCGGTGAGCAATATCTGCTATTTGGTTTTTCATGCTCACTTGTGTCCCGTAGGACCCCGAGTACTTGATTCCTGTTCCTTGTTTATTCGCACTATCCACATCCGGGAGGCCTTATGGACCCCCTTGAGCTAGAGCTTGATTCATTCTTATTTCTTGGGGCCACAATTAGTTTGGGGTTTTATTACTATCCTGTACTTATGCCATGTTACTACTTTATTTAAGATTGTGCGAGGAGCACCTGTACTGTTTTGGATCATGACACGTTTTCGCTGTCTCGACAAGCCCAGTCTCATTTGCGGGTTCCCAGTCGTTTACCGCCGTCCACACAAACCTTGGGTCCATCTCGGAGCCGGCCAACTTCGTTGCGGGTAGCTTAATGGGGTGGCCCCCTGAAATGTTTCTGAATCCGGTGATTGCTTTGTCGTGAATGCCTCGTTGGGTTTTGAGTTGGTTTTTTCGAGGTTGATCGAGTGTGTGTTGCTATTCGTGCACCCCTGCAGGGTAAATCTTTCTGAAAGCCGTGTCCGCGGTTATGGACGACTTGGAGCACAGTTTCTCGATCATAGACAAGTATAACTGAAGTACCGTCTTTAAATTGACTAAGTACTTGACTAGTAAATAGTGCAATACTCATGGAATGGTTAATAAAACTGCCAACGGTTGATGGGGGTTGTTCGTCCGCTTCCTCGTTGGTAAGCGAGGAGGAGGATGGATCTGTTAATTATACTGTTATAACTTTTGTTCTTAATTCACGGACTTCCGTCTATCATTGGTTAGGCGGAAGGTTAGCGAGTCTCTATAGAATTGTTAGGTATTATCTTTTGCTGCAATTGCGTCCCCCCAGGTTGTGTCCCCTTTAGTGGCATTAAGACTTGCTGAGTACCCCTAGGGTCTCACAGGATAAATTGTTTGATTCAGATGAACAGGTGTACCCGCAAGATGGATACTTGGTGGAAGAGACAGATGATGTTGGCAACGATCATTCGGTGTAGAGATTCCGGGAACGGGGATACGTGTGATCTGTGGGCGGGATGTGTTTATTTATGGGGCATCTTATGCAAATTTGCTTCTTATCCGTACTCGGATCTTGTTTTCCGCTTCCTCCTGATACTCTGATGTGTGATGTATGAGGAGCTATCCTAAATTACTATATCTATCTAGGACATTTGGATCTTGCCGTATGGCGTTGCAATATTTCTATTTCTTTTAGATGGAATGGCTCTGATGTACTGTTGTATGTGGCTTGCATACATACTCACTTGTGTATGTAGTTGATCCCTTCGCCTGCCGATTACGCCGCTCGTTCTTGTCCCGTTGTCTGAAAGTGGTTAGGACGGCCGAAAGGTCTACCGTGAGTGGCCCTGGGCCCCACCGTACTATTTTAACCACTTTCGTTCATCCAGGCATTAACTAAGAGCGTAATTCACCGAGGTAGTTACACTAGCCTCCACAACAAAGTATGAGTTACACTCATGCATCCAACTCCCTAAACCAAGTTATTCCAATGAGTCCACCATATCTACCTACTAGCTTATGCTATTCCAAGTATATTCATGCTTTTGTTTACCTTCCAAATTAAACTTGTTATGATAAAACTAGTGATTAAAGCTCTCACAAACTTGATGGCACACTTTAATTTTCTTGCCCTTAATAAACTTGAACCATTGTGTCTTCTATGTTGTATATGCTTGCCCTTATTTGTCGGGAATTAGCAGAACCATGCTTTCATGGGTAACGCTTTCAACATTGCACTCGGTACTTGTACCTAGTTGATATCATGCTCTTTTGTATATGGATGTCGTCGGTGTGAAATGAAAGGGGAGCTTGTAAGTCCATGGAGTTATGTATATGTGTTAGAGAAACGCCTAGGCCGCTGGTCTAATCCATGCTGACATGGTGGAAACCTGCAACGTAACCATAATCAGCTGTCTATGAAGCATTCTTCTTATAAAAAAAAGAGTCCTATATTGAGAGAAAAAAAAGAGAAAAGAGAAAAAAAAAAGATACTATGAAAAGAGGAAAGAGAGAAAAAAGCACCATATTCCCATGGTAAATAAGAAGAATGCTGAGATGCTCGTTGTCTGCTTGCCTTGTCATTTTGATATGGGGATTCTTCCGTATCATCGGGCAAGGGGTACCCCGTTGGCGGTTCTCTATGATACGCATATACTTACAATGACAAGAACTTACCGGTGACTAAACTTGAGTAGCATGAGGAGCGGCCCTCGTATACAACAGACATGAGATTTCTAACTTATACTTCGTCAAGCATGTACACCATAGTTTGTTCACTTTAACCTTAATCACTTCAAGATGCTTATGATAGGGGCAATGAGAGCTGAAAGCTATAAGTACCATAATTTTTGGAAGCTCTTTATGAGACTTGAATCCCTACTTCCTTTTACAAAGGCCTTTCCTCCACCCTTATATTGAGTCTCCACCTTCTATCTCTATGCACCTACTTTGAGAGCATAGTGGCCATTCTTAGTTCTATGTGCATTGTCCCAAGACTAGTTGATTGATGCATACTTTGATATTGCTTGTTTTAAACTATTGTATCTAGTCACTATTATGAACTTTGAAGGTGTCCTATGCATTTATATTTGCTACTCTATTGAGGGACAAGCTGAATACTATTATGCTATGTTTTCTTTATGTGAAACAAACAAACGTCTTGCAAAGCATCGTTATTCATGAATCTTTTGTTTGTGCCTTTTCATGTTGCATCATAGTTTCTTTGTCTTATTGCTAGAACTTTGTCTTTCATGCTATGATTGAAGTACTATGATCCAAACTTTGATCAAATACTTTGATAGAGTCTTTACAAATACTTTGATCAAGTCTTTGATGGTGCATGTCACCTCAAAAAAATTTCTTTCTTTTTATCACTTACCTACTCGAGGACAAGCAGGAGTTAAGCTTGGGGATGTTGATACATTGCAAATGTATCTATAATTTTTGATGTTCCATGCTTGGTTTTATCCACTTTCTTGTGTTTTGTTCCAACTTTGGAGTACTTTTCATATGATTTCTTGGACTAACCTATTAACAAGAGCCACAGTGCCAGCTGCCTATTTTTTGCTGTTTTTGGTTCCAGGAAAGTCAGAAAATGAATATTCTTGGAATTGGACGGGACAAAAGCCAAAGTGCCTATTTTTCTAGAAGTGATCAAGCGCCAGGGAGCCACCACAACACCTGTTCATGCGGCTAGGCCTGGCCCGCGCCAGGGGGTGGTGTGGCCGCTCTCGGCACCCCCTCGGCCTCTCCTTCCGCCTATATATTGCCGTTGGGACGAAAACCCTAGGTACCCGATCAAAAATCCACGAAAGAGTCTGTAGCCGCCGTCATCTCCATCCCTAGATCGGGAGGGATCTGAAGCTCTTCCTGGCACCCTGCCGGAGAGGGGAATTCACCCTGGAGGCCTTCTTCATCACCATGCAAGCCTCCGGTGTCATGCGTGAGTAGTTCATCCTTGGACTATGGATCCATGTAGTAGCTAGATGGCTGGTTCTCCTCCTTTGTGCTTTCATGTTTAGATCTGGTGAGCTCCGTTCATGATCAAGATCATCTATTTGTAATTCTGCATGTTGTGTTTGCGAGGATCCGATGGATATTGAGATGATATTTTAGATTGATTATTGATTATATCATGTCTTTGTTATTTGAGATCTTGCATGCTTTCCGTTGTTCGTAGCTATCTTGGCCAAGTAGATGCTAGCAACTCCAAGAGTTAGTATTTATGCTCGATAGTGGGTTCATGCCTTTGGTAATCTGGGGAAGTGCCAGAAATCTCTAAGGTACTAGATGTGCTGTTGCTACTAGGGAGAAAACAACAATCTTTTGTTCATAGAACAATCATATTGTTTACTTTACACGCAGTTCGTAAAGCAATAATATGTTGCTTGCAACTTAATACTGGAGGGGGTTTGGATGATAACGTGAAGGTGGATTATTAGTCATAGATGCAGTTGGATGGCGGTCTATGTAGTATGTTGTAATGCCCAATCAAGTCTCAAAGGAGTCAAGATGATTAGTATATGCATGTATTGCTTTCTCGGTGTTTGTCAATTGCCCCACTGTAATGTGTTGACCCAGCATGTTATCTATCTAAGGAGAGCCACCTCTAGTGAACTATGGATCCCGGTCCTTTCTTTTACATACAATCTACAATCTTTTACTGCTTTGTGTTTACTTTCTACAAACTTTTACTTCTTTCCATTCGATACGTTTAATCCTTTGTTTTCAACAAAACACAGTGAGACTGAGAACCTCATCACAAGTTGGGGACAAAGTTCTGTGGTTGTGTTGTTTAGGTATCCACGTTGCTACTAGCACCGGCAGTGCGCCCTGCGAAAGCTCAGCTAGTAACACCTTTGAGGTGTTTCCTTGCTCCTACTGGTTCGATTAAGCCTTGGTTTCATAACTGAGGGAAACTTGTTGCTGTGCTCATCATACCTTCCTCTTGGGGTTCCCAACGAGCTCTACATTAACACCACCATCAAGCATTTTTCTAGGCGCCGTGCATTGAGCCATCAGTTAACTTTGGTCAAAATGACCATTTGATCTTTTTATTCATATTTGATTTATTTTTCTTTTGATTTTGTTTGTAAATGGCCTAGATGATTTAGCATTCATCCTTAAACCATTTCTCATCATTTGTAACAATCAAGCATGGAAAATTCACTCAATTCTACACTAATGCAAAACACACATGCATTCATATTGATTTTTGGAATAAAAGTTTTTGTTAACCCTAAACTTTGGTGATTATAAATTGATAATCTTGATTAGCATTTTTGGGGTGTTACAAACCTTCCCTCCTTAAACAAAATCTTGTCCCAAGATTTAAGAAAAACTAGGAACTAAAGAGATTTGGGAACTCAGCCGTAATGTAATATTCTCTCTCCCAAGTAGCTTCTTCTTCAGTATGGTTGCTCCACTAGATCTTGAGAAACTTGATACTCCGGGTCCTGGTGGTTCTAAAGGCTTCTTCCAAAATATGAATGGGCACTTCATGATATGTCATATCCTTGTTGATATCAATGGCTCGATGATCGATAATCTTGAACACTGTGCTCTTCTCCGAAACTTCTAAGCATTTGCAAAGTAACGAGATATGGAGCACATCATGGATGGCTGACATCTCCTCTGGTAGTTCTAGTTGATATGATACTTCTCCTCGGCGATTCAAAATCTTGAAGGGTCCAATATATCTGGGAGCTAACTTCCATTTTAGTTGAAAACCTTGCATTCCCTTCAAGGGCGACACTTTGAGATACACAAAATCTCTGACATTGAAAGTCAGGTCTCGACGTCTCTTGTTAGCATAACTCTTCTGTCTGGCTTGGGCAGTCTTGAGGTGCTCACAAACATTGTGAACCTTCTCTTTGGCTTCTCGTAGGATGTCAGGTCCGAAAATATGACTCTCTCCTACTTGCGACCAATTCAAGGGGGTGCGACACTTTCTTCCATACAGAAATTCAAATGGGGCCATTTGCAAACTAGCTTGATAACTATTGTTGTATGAGAATTCTGCGAAAGGCAACAATCTTCCCATATTGATCCATATTATAGAACACAAGCTCTCAACATATCTTCTGAGATTTTGTTGACTCTTTCAGTTTGTCCGTCGGTTTCCAGGTGATAAGTTGTGCTAAAATTCAACTTGCTCCCTAATCCTTCTTGGACTTTCTGCCAAAATCTTGAGGTAAACTGGGTTCCTCGATCCGACACTATGGTCTTAGGGGTTCCATGCAAACTGACGATTATAGCAATGTACAACTCTGCTAGCTTCGAACTCTGGTAGGTGGTCTTGACAGGTATAAAATGGGCTACCTTGGACAGTCTATCAACTATGACCCAAATAGAGTCATTTCCCCTACTAGAAGTAGGTAAACCTGTGATAAAGTCCATTCCGACGGAATCCCATTTCCATTCCGGAATCTGCAATGATTGCAAAAGTCCCGTGGGTCTCTGATGTTCCGCTTTGACTCGCTAACAGATATCACACTTGGCTATGTAGCTTCCGATTTCTCTCTTAATCTTGTGCCACCAAAATTGCTCTTTGAAATCCTGATACATCTTTGTTCCTCTGGGGTGGATAGAATAAAGAGTATCATGAGCTTCCTGCATGATAACTTGTTTCAGCTCCGAATCTGCTTGCACACATATACGTCCTTTGTACCACAAAACTCCTTCTTCATCCTCGATGAATCCGGGTACCTTTCCTGTACCAATACGACGTTTGATTCCTTCGTTACTTTCATTTACCATTTGGGCTTCCTTGATCTGACTGATCAAAGTGGGTTGAAGTTCAATGCTAGCTAAAAATCCTTTGCTAACTAGTTCTGTTCTGAAGTGCTCCAACTCGTCATGCAAACTTGGTTGGGATTCTTTTATCATGGTGTTTAATCTACACGGCAATCTGCTAAGAGAATCCGCTACCACATTGGCTTTGCTGGGGTGATAGTGAATGTCAAGGTCATAATCCTTGATTAACTCTATCCATCTCCTTTGCCTCATATTCAGCTCCTTATGAGTGAAGATATACTTCAGGCTCTTGTGATCTGAATAAATCTCAAAGCGGTTACCCATAAGGTAATGACACCATGTCTTCAAGGCTAAAACTAGGGCTGCTAGTTCAAGATCATGGGTAGGGTAGTTTTTTCATGCTGCTTCAGTTGTCGGGATAGATATGCTACAACTTTTCCTTCTTGCATCAACACACATCCGAGACCAATCTTGGATGCATCACAATACACATCAAAAGGCTACTTGATATCTGGCATAATCAAGATTGGGGCTGAAATCAATCTCTTCTTGAGTTCTTGAAAACTTGCTTCACATTTGTCAGTCCATTCAAACTTACTATCTTTCTTCAACAATTGGGTCATTGGTCTGGCAATGCTTGAAAATCCTGCAACAAACTTGTGGTAATATCCCGCTAATCCGAGGAATGCACGGACTTGGGTTTGAGATGTTGGGGCTTTACATTCTTCAACATCTTTGATCTTGACGGGATCAATAGCGACTCCTCCTGCCGACACAATATGTCCTAGGAATCCTACTTCCTTCAAACAGAACTCATATTTGCTAAACTTGGCATACAACTGATGCTCTCTAAGGGTTTCAAGGATGGTTCTCAGGTGTAGCTCAAGGTCTTCTTCTGACTTGGAATAGATCAGAAAATCATTGATAAACACAATGATAAACCTATCCAAGAAGTTCATAAAAATATTATTCATGAGAGTCATGAAATAAGCGGGGGCATTGGCTAATCCAAAATACATGACCGTATACTCATACAATCCATATCTTGTGGTAAAGGCGGTCTTTGGAATATCCGTTGCACGAATCTTGAGTTGATGATAACCAGTTCTAAGATCAATCTTAGAGAACACTCTGTCACCAGTCAACTGGTCAAACATATCCTCTATCTTTGGCAGTGGGTACTTGTTCTTGATGGTGACATCATTCAGCTTCCGGTAATCCGTACATAAACGGTTACCTCCATCTTTCTTATCCACAGACAAAACAGGTGACCTCCATGGCGATGCGCTTGGTTGAACTAGACCTTTCTCCAGCATATCATCAAGTTGCTTCTTCAACTCCACTAATTCAGATGGGTTCATACTATAGGGTCTCTGAGCTATGGGTCCAGTTCCAGGAATTAGTTCACTTATGAACTCGATATCCCGATTTGGGGGCAGACCAGGCAATTCATCCGGGAATACGTCGGGGTATTCACAGACTACTCTGACTTGGTCTAGGGTTGGTTGGGCTAGACTCTTGTTGAACTTGAATTGACGGGGTAGAGTCACAGATACATGCTCTACTGATACTCTAGAGCTAGTGGTCATGGTTATGGCTTTCTTGGCACAGTCGATCAATCCTTTATGTTTCGACATCCAATCCATTACTAGTACTACTTCCAAACCTTTGGTTCCAAGTACTATTAGATTGGCATAAAATCTATTCCATTGATTCTGATAGGTACAACCTTGCAAATTTTTCTAGCTTTGGTGGTTGAACCAGGTATTTGAACTATCATAACATGCTTCAATTTTGTTGGTTGAATCTTACTAGTGCATGCAAATTATTTTGTAACAAACAAGTGTGATGCTCCAGAATCAAACAACACTCTTGCAAGTACTGAGATAACAGAAAACATACCCAGCACGAAATCGGGCGCTTCCTGAGCTTCTTCAGCATTCATGTGGAACAGACGACCGTTGCGGTTGAGCGAGTTGCCTAGGGCAAATCTCCTTCAAGGCTGAACACAGCATTGCTGCTGAGCGCGTGCATTCACATTGGTGGCTGATGCAAGCTTCTTGGGGCAATCATTGGAGTAGTGACCCTTGACTCCACATTCAAAGCAAGTAATCTAGGACTTGTCTTTGGCTGCAATAGGCACAACATTGCTTCCAGTCCTTGAGGTAGTATTGTTGTTGTTGTTGTTGGACTTGGGTGGTGCACGTTTGAAGTTGTTGGAGTTGCCGGGGTTGTTGTTGTGGTTTCCTTCAGACTTCAGGTTTCCTCCACTACGATTGGGATAGCTTGGACGGGTCATCGGGGGTCTGTTGTTTCTGGGGGCATATCCTGCAAACGGGTTGGGGCGATACTTCTGTGTATTGTGTGATCCAGGATGGTGCATCATGCAACGCTTAAGGTTGTCATTGACTTGGTTGATCTTCCCTTCCATCTGGATGGCAGAGTCTACTAGCTCTTCTAGATCTCCAAAACGGATGTTGACTAACACAATCTGCATCTCATCATGCAATCCATTCAGGAACCTTTCCTTCTTCTTGGCTTCAGTGTTAATCTCATCAGGGGCATATCTAGCTAGGGACAGAAATTTGTCACGGTACTCAACTACCGTCATCATTCCTTGCTTCAGTTCCCTGAATTCATCCCTCATCCGGGTGACCAAACCTTGTGGCACATGGGTGCGGCTGAACTTGAACTTGAATGCTTCCCAAGTCATCATCTGACCGTTGTTCATGGTATGGGTGCTATTCCACTAGGCTATTGCATCTCTGCCAGATAATGGGTGACAAACAGTACCTTCCCATTGGCTTCAACTCCTACGACCTCCAGATTATTCTCCATGGTTTGCAGCCAGTCATCAGCATCTAAGGGATCCACAGACTTATTAAAGATAGGTGGGTTGGTATTCTGAAAGTTCTTAAGCTTGGATCCATGATGATCCTGATTTCCATGCCCTTGATTATTGTGGGCCATCTGAGCTACCTGTTGAAGAGTGTCTAGGTTGGCTTGGAATTCGGCTCTACTAGCTTCACGGTCAGACACTAGCATTTGTAGAATCTGCAACATCGGGTCCTGAGATGAGCTGCTTCCTCCGGGGTTTCCACGAGTCATCTGAAGATTGAGATAGATAATGAGATAATTTCTAAGGTTCATGGTTTGGTTATCAAAAGCTTTAAACTTTGAGTTTGACTCAGGTTTTGCAAACTAACTACTTCCTCTCATTCATTCATTCAAAGCACACAATACAACACACACCACAACACAAATAGAAAAACATATGGTTTTAAGAACCATTCTGCGAAACTACGATACTATGGGACTGGATACAACTCATTCCTACGGTAGTGATCAAGTGCATCTAATCATCATCAATGAAGTTGGAATCATTATCATCATCATCAGTGTAGAACTCCATGGCATCATCCTCCAGGTAGTCGTTGCCATCACTGAGGTAAGAGTGAAGATCTCCCTGGATATCTTCATGTTCCTCCTCGTCCTTTGCTTCAAGCTAGACTTCTAGTTCATGGATGGTCTTCTCGAGAGCGGCCACCTTCTTGGAAAGACGATCGATGGTGCGATCCTTCTTGTCGCGTTAACCACGAAGTGATTGGCGCTCCTTGGCGAGAATGGAAAGGGTCTGGTCCTTCTTGACGGCAATGGCAAGGTTGTGGTTGGTGTAGGCTCGGGCCTTGTCCAACTCCTTCTGCCTATCATACAACATGAAGTCAAGATTGTCCACCTGGTGCTTCAACTCTGGGTGTCCTGGCATCTCCAATGGCATTCCCATAGAATCATGTCTTGCGAAGTGAGTAAAGCAACTTCCTAGGATCAAGTTGATGTTTTGCCCACAAAGATGGGTAAGAGCTTCATGCATAGCCCTGGCTAATCCATCTAGCCAGTTGTTCTCTCGCAAGGTGAATTGGATCTTCTTAGAAGTGGGTGCTTCCATCTTACCTCTGAGATCTGCAACTATCAGCCATTGTAGATCTCGTCCTATGTGATCATTGAGTTGGGCCTCGAAGAATTCCAGATGCGAGAGCTCAAGATATTCTGACAGTGCATCTAGATTCCTATCGAAGATCAGTTGGCCTCCGTTGCCCAACTGGTAGAACTTGCAATAATGGACTTCCATCTATAAGACGGGCCGAGGGATAATTAGTTGGTATGGCCCAGCTATCATAATTCCCACTGGAATAGGAGAGTAATGGCGCGGCGCGTTGAGGTTGAGTAAGTTAGTAAGGTGATCAAGTGTGTCAAATTTTATGTAGGAATACAAGAATTTTTGAGGAACATGATTTTTTTTGAAAGAATCAAGGATAATAGTGGGAATAAGTTTTCATAAATACTCACTTCTTTTGTTTTGAAACTAAGTTTTTGTTTGGACGTCCATTCTAACTAGGGTCTCCTATGGTCAGGATGGCTCTGATACGAACTGTCAACACCCGGATTTTTAATCCCAGATGCCTGTTATGCCATACCTCGCAATCCCAGGATTACCATTTTATCTAGTACATCATCCATTACAAACCATAATAAGGTCTTACACAAATAAAGGATCTCATGATCCATTCTTAATACAAATCAAGCAGCGAAAGAAATGTAGTAGGGGCTCCATCTTCAGAGTCACAGGCAATGCTGACGATGGGAGATGATCCTAGTTGTCGTAGACGTCCTGCTGTCCATCATCCTGATATTCCTCCTCATAGTCTGGCCATGGGAATAGCCAAGGAAAAATCCATGAGTACTCGTTAAGTACTTCCAAACTATCACTAACAAGTAAGGTAGCTCTAGTAGGAAATCTTAAGCTCTAGGTTTATTTGCAAATAGCGTGATTTATCTAAAACTGAGTTTAGAAGTAAAGAAAACTAAGTTAATGTTCTAAATCACTTAAGTGGTAACCTAGCTTTCATATTCACAACCCTGTTGCGGTCAAGTCAAAATCATAGTTCACTTCACAAGTCATTTTGAAAACATCTGACGACGGAACAGTATGGCCACTCCAACTGTCCATGACCGTGGACGTGGCTATTCGAATAGTTTGACGCTCTGCAGAGGTGGTACACTTTTACCACAAAATTCGATAAATCTGTCAGGGGTAACCTAGAATCATCATACTTAGTATGCGGATAATCAATCATAACCTTTCCTTTACACACTCTAGTATAGGCACCTCCCCTATGACCTTGGCCTCCTAGCCATGGCCATCTGCCATCCTGGGCACTTCATAGGTGGACATTCACACTCATGAGGTAGCCTTAGCTCAAATCTCTTCCGTGAGGGAATCCATACTAATGCATATAAACTTCCGTCTAAGCCCTACCCAATTCGGGTATTGTGGTTGTACGGTAAAATTGGAATGGTATCGCATCCGAACCCAACCAGTAGTTTTTATAAAGGGCTAAGGCTCGTGCCTCATCATTTTCATCATCAAATCCTTTGGTGTTTCTCAACAGATGTGAAAACATTTCAATAGAATGAATCATCATTCCAAGGTTTTCATAATCATTTTCACCAAGTATTCCCATCTAAAGTGATCCACTTTTATGCTTAGCTCTAGCCACTAAAGTTAAGAGTGTTCACTAATGAGGGGTGCTAATCTCCAATCTCATGCCATGGAATGACATCTAAGTATAACTAGATAGGCCTAGTTTTATACTCTTTATGTTATCTATACTATTTTTCCAATACTCACAAAGCACTAACTAAAAGTAAAGAACTTTGGTAAAAGTAAAAGAATAAAGCTTGCAAGTAAAACATGGGATTGGTATAATCAAAATTGTGTAACGAAGCATGCCTAATTCATCTTACTTAGGTTAATACTTGCAAGTGTTAGCTTGCCTTGAGTAGCGCAGTGGTTGAAGTTTTCTTCTTCCTCTTCTTGGTAGTACTCCTCCCCCTCGTATCCCGGGTCGATACTATCGTCTATAAATGAATACGGGGTACACAATCACCAATCAATACTTCACTAATTCTATCTAGAACACTAAGGCTCACACTTGATGATCTAAATCATCACAATCATCACATGAATTAAAGGCTTAATCTTATTTAGTTTTAGAAAAGTAATTTCTACTCATTCAAAATAATTAAGGTTTAATATTCTCCAATTAGAACATGGGATCATGTTGAAACATGTCATCACCACATATACTAATACTTGGGAATGTGATTTAAAGTGTTGATCATGTTTTATAAAGTTTAATATTATCATTTAATAGAATTAAAGTGACTAGAAATGCCCATATAGCATCCTTTTGGTACTAGTCCAATGTCACTACATTTAAACCTAAATATTTTTACATATTCAGACAGATCTTATCAAATATGATTTTTCAGGTTGGAATCAACTCAAAAGAATTTATGGTTGATTTTTGAAAAATGTTTGAATGTGGAAAAGTCTACGTCTTGTTATTTTTGGTATATGTGATCTCTAGCTCCAATTGAGTTGAATCCAACGGGCTTGGATAGATAATTTAAATATCTTTCTAACAAAATTGGTACCATGCAAGTTGGTGTAGTGAATCTCTCTGAATTGATTTTTGAATCAACTGACAGAATGTGATTTTAATTAAATTGGACAATACTAATTTGAATTCACTGAGCTGCGCGGGAAACTAAACGGGCCAGCCCAATTTGCACAGCACAGCACAACGGGCTGCTGACAGCAGGGGTCCACTAGTCAGCGACTTAAACTAACCAAAATGGTATCTATGAATCTAGACCCTACGGTTAAAAGACGATCCAATGGCGGCAGTTCATCGTCGACGACGAACAACTCTGGCGAGGAATTTAACCTAACATGGTGGTGGGGGCCTGGCGAGGCTCACATGGGCTCCAGCTAGGGTCGGCAATGGGGGAGAACGGCATGGTCGATGACGGCAGTTCGAATGGTGGTCGCGGCAGCTCCTGGGGTGGCTCCAATCGACGACGTCCTTCTCCTCCTGCAGCGGCGGGCTCCGGCAAAATTCCACCGAAGGAGAGCTCGCGTTGCTCCGGGGATGGGTGAGGGAGTGGCTGTGAGGAGTGGTGAGTGTGTTGGTGTGGAGAATGGAGGCGGAGGGGGTCTCTATTTATACCACGGCGAGAGGACTGAGCGGCATGGGCTCGAGCTCGTCCGTGATGACGATACAGGCGCCTAGCAGCGCAACTGAGGCTATGGGACCGTGTGGTGCTCCCTGGTGATCATCACGGAAGTAATGGCATGATACGGGACAATCTAGGCTGGTCGGGAGCGTGCGATGCTCTGCACTGGAGCGGCAGTGTTCGATACGGCGCACGGGTGCTACTGGTCGCGCGACGGCGAACGGGGGTGTCTGGGAGGTGGTGGTGATCATGGCGAGTGGGCGCGTGCGCGGAGAGGGCGAGGCGCGGTTTGTGCGAGGTGTTCAGGTGCGGCGCTCTGGCGCATTCTCGGCACGGCACAGACATAGGGCGCAACGTCGCTAGGGTGGTGCAGGGCTTGGCTGGGGTCGAGGCTTGGACAGGGGGTGGCGGTGGAGGGTGGCGTGTTTGGTGCCTGTCGTGGGAGAGGGCGGTGTGGCCTCTGTCGCTCTGTCCACTATCGGCCGGTGATGACCATTTTCGAGCAGCGCTGCACTGGAGCAACGGCTAAGGGGGAGTTGGTCTGGTGCTGGCTAGACACTAGGGGAGACAGGGGAGTGAAGAGGGGACAGTGGGGTGGATGATCACTACTCCAAAATAGTGAAGTTAGGTAGTGCTTAATTAGGTTAAGCAAGGTGTTTGATGAAATGGCCGCAAGAACTTTAGTTTGAAATTTTTGAATGAAAATTTGTGAGTGATCTTATCTTAAGCTTGAGTGTCTATGATTGCTTGGAAAAGGGAAGGTGAATTGATTTGGATGGTTTTTGCAAAATGGTGATTTTACCATATGAACTAGATTCAAATTTGAACTATCCTTTAAATTGATTTGGAATTAGTTTCTGTGGGTTTCCAAGGTAGGCCTTGATTCACTTTTACTTGGTCTAGCAAGGGGTGAAAAGAAGTGGAATTGTTTCTGTTAGAAATTCTCTTCTAGGAACACTCAAAGTGGCCTAGTGGTTAACTTTGGTTAAAATGACCATTTGATCTTTTTATTCATATTTGATTTGTTTTTCTTTTGATTTTGTTTGTAAATGGCCTAGATGATATAACATTCATCCTTAAACCATTTCTCATCATTTGTAACAATCAAGCATGGAAAATTCACTCAATTCTACACTAATGCAAAACACACATGCATTCATATTGATTTTTGGAATAAAAGTTTTTGTTAACCCTAAACTTGGGTGATTAGAAATTGATAATCTTGATTAGCATTTTTGGGGTGTTACACCAACCTCCGCTAGTTCCACTTTCGAGGCGACTATGCACACGCGCACCGTAGAGCTCGTCCCAAGCGTCTCTAGCCAGATGGTCACCATCGGGGCGCTCATGAGCCCCTCATAGGAAAGCATGCTCATCGGGTTCCTACGTGAGAATCGGGACATATTCGCATGGAAACCATCCGACATGCCTGGTGTCCCGAGGGGAACTCGCTGAGCACAAACTCAACGCCGACCCCAAAGTTCGACCAGTAAAGCAGTCGTTGCGGCCCTTCAATGAAGAGCGCCACCGAGCAATCACCGAAGAAGTACAACGCCTGCTAGCCGTAGGCTTCATTCGGCCCAGCAAGTACTCCAAGTGGCTGGCGAACCCAACCCTGGTTCTCAAATAGAACAACACCTGGAGAATGTGTATCGACTACACCAACCTCAACAGTGCCTGTCCAAAGGAAGAGTTCGTCCTACCGCGCATCGACGAGATCATCGATTCGACTGCGGAATCGGAGTTGCTGTGCTTCCTCGACGCGTATTCTAGCTAGAACCAGATCAAAATGGCGGTCGAGGACGAGGAGAAGACGGCATTCATCGTGCCATTCGGCGCCTTCTACTACATGGCCATGACTTTCGGCCTCAAGAACGCTAGCGCCACCTACCAAAGGTGCATGTAGGAATGCCTCACGGACTAAATTAGCCACAACATCCATGTCTACATCGACGACGTGGTGGTAAAATCCACCGACTAGGACGACCTTCTCACTGAACTAGCCGAGACCTTCGCAAATCTACGGAGGTACAACATCAAGCTCAACCGAGGAAAGTGCACCCGAGGCGTCCCCACCGGACAACTCCTGGGGTACGTGGTCTCCAAGCGGGGCATCGAGGGAAACCCCACCAAGATCGACACCATCGCGTGGCTCGGGAGACCCGAGTACCTACAGGACGTCCAAAAGCTAGTCGGGCGAGTCGCGGCTCTCAGTCGCCTCATTCCCTGGCTCAACGAGAAGGCAATCCCGTCTACCGCCTGATGCGCAAGAACCCGACATTCCAATGGGACGCAGAAGCAGACAACGCACTCAAGGCACTCAAAGAAGTGCTACTTGCGGCTCCATTACTCGCCGCCCCAATCGACAAAGAGCCAATGCTCGTCTATGTCACAGCCTTCACACGAGTCGTCAGTGCCGTGATGGTCGTCGAACGGCCAGAAGAGGGCAAGGAGCGCCCCGTACAGCGCCCTGTCTACTACATCAGCGAGGTCTTGACAGACTCAAGGCAGCGCTACTCGCAGTACCAGAAAATGGTATACATTCCGAGCCCAGCGACGACTCCCCCACTACTTCCAGGAGCACCCAATCATGGTCGTCTCCTCCGCGCAACTACAGGACATCATCCGCAACCGCGAGGTGACTGGGTGAGTCGCCAAGTGGGCTATTGAAATCGGTGTTTATAACATCAAGTACGAACCACGCAGAGCGATCAAATCGCAAGCCTTGGCCGATTTCCTCACCGATTGGGAAGAAGCGCAGCAGCCGGAGAAGCTCCCATACCTTCACTACTGGTTGCTCCACTTTGACGGTTCCAAGAATACCGATGGCGCCGGGTCGGCGTCATACTGACCCCCCCAAGGGAGACAAGCTCTGCTATGTGCTTCACGTCAACTTCAAGCCCTGCACCAACAACAGGGCCGAGTATGAGGCCCTCCTTTACGCCATGCGAGCCGCTAAGGAGATGAACGTCAATCGCCTACGGTGCTACAGCGACTCCGACCTAGTCGCCGGCCAAGTCGCCGGGACCTACAACGTCGTCTCCCCGAAAATGATAGCATACCGCCAAGCGGTAGACCATCTGGGAGGGTACTTCACCGGATACTCAGTCGAGTGGATCGACAGGCAAAAAAAGGAGGAAGATTCCCTCTCCTGCATCAGGCCGGCCAGGCAAATGCCACCGGCAGGAGTCTTGCTTGACATCATCGACAAACCTTTGGTCTCCTCGCCCAAGGAGATCGACATCGCGATACCACTGCTGCCCGAGCCCGTCCTAGTCACCATGGTCATGGAGCCCAGCGACTGGACCGCACCATACATTGCCTTCCTCGAGCACAAGGTCCTTCCAAGCAACTAGATGGAGGGGTGAATGATCGCGTGCCGTTGCAAATCCTTCGTCATCATAAACGTCGAGCTCCACACACGCAGCGTGACCGGCGTGTTCCAGCGCTGCGTACAGCCAGAAGAAGGACGCAAGATCCTCTAAGACATCCACGCCGACGCCAAGTCGCTGGTCGCCAAAGCCATGTGACACGGGTTCTACTGGCTCACTGCGCACGTCGACGCCATCGACATCGTCCAATGATGCGTCAGGTGCCAAAAGTATGCCTACTAGACACATCTCCCTGGTTCGGCACTCAAGACAATCCCCATCACCTGGCCATTCACCATATGGGGCATGGACATGGTCGGCCCGTTCAAGAAGGCTCCATTTGGCTTCACCCACCTCCTGGTCGCGGTCGACAAGTTCACCAAGTGGGTCGAAGCCAAACCGATAAAGAAGTGTGACGGCAAGACTGCCACCAAGTTCCTCTGTGAGCTCATTTACCGGTACGGCTACCCACACAGCATCATAATAGACAACGGCACCAACTTCGCCAAGGGCGCCATGGCAGAATTCTGCGAGGAGCACAACATACGACTCGACCTCGCCTCATTCGCCCAACCGGAGTCGAACAGTCAAGCGAAATGCGCTAATCAAAGTGTCCTCCATGGCCTCAAACCATGACTCTAGGTGCCCCTCGAGCGAACCCCAGGATGTTGGGTCGAAGAGCTCCCGCCATAATATGGGGAATCTGCACCTCCATCAACCGCTCCACGGAGTTCACGCCCTTCTTCATGGTGTACGGCGCTGATGTAGGGTAACGGGTAGGATACACTAGCGTAAAATCAAAATTTTCTACCGCGTCAACTAGGAATACTATTGTCATAGATCACGGGATTACCGCTACATGCGCAGGTGCGGAACTCGATGAAGCACGTTGCGGCAGTGTAGATGTTCTACGTCTCCTCCTCGTCCTCGTCCCACGAGAAGCTCCCCTTTTTGCGGCTCGTCCAAGTGCTACAGATGCAGCACCTCCGAGGTATCCACACGTCCGGAGTGAAAGTCGTCACACGCCAGACTGCTAGGTCTGCGCGTGCAACACAGGCGGAAGAGGAGTGGCGGTTGGGTGGAATGCTCAACCCTATTCAGCTCGCCTCACTCTCTCTTATATAGGCATCCCTGGTGGGCTTCTACATTAGCAGCCCATTAGCAGCCTAAGCCTGGTCTAATTCGGATCCAATCCTCATTAGGCTTCCAGCTCCTAAAGTGTGTGACCCTATAGGTTCATACACGTATAGACATGACACGAGTACACTTACTCCGTCAATAGTTGGTAGCGGCCTCTAGCAAGACGTGCCAACTCCTAAACGCATATAAAGATCATTCGGACGAACCATCACAAGGTTGAGTACATATCTTTCCCTTTGCCTCACGATATTTGGTCTAGCTCGAAGCTGACCTCTCTTTCTCGATACTGTGATTCGAAATCCCTTTACTAGGTTAACTCTTAACCATATGTAGCACGGCCATGCATTTCTGGATCCGATCACTCGAGGGGCCCAGAGATATCTCTCTCAAGTAGAGAGGGGCAAATCCCATCTTGATTGACCGATGCCTTGCAGCATGTATCAGGAAAAACCCAAAAGCTACCTTTATAACTACCCAGTTACAGAGTAGTGTTTGATAGCCCCAAAGTAGGTCGATACACATCTCAAGTACATGCGACAATCTCAGGTCTAAGGACAAAACGTACACGATGTGTAGAGAGAGCTGCAAGTATTATTGCTAGTCTCATGTTAGGTCAGTCTAACCCCATGTTCATAACATGTGTCACATCATTGGTTTGACATCTCCATGTCTATGACTTGCGAAACAGAGTCATCAACCAATCGATGTGCTAGTCTAATATTCACGTGTGTCCTCGCATGAACTCCGACTAGGGACAATTATTAGATAACCATACAAGTAAAGAGTTTCACAAACAATTCACATAATTTCCAATCAATACAAGTTGCCTGGTATATGGATATTCAAGGAACATTATAATAACTCATGGATACACATGAAATACAATCATCTCTATGATTGCCTCTAGGGCATATTTCCATCAGTCTCCCACTTGCACTAGAGTCAATCTAGACAGTATCTAGTACCTATTGCTCTTGTGTGTGCTTCATGCGCAGGCTGTGGGAGTGGCTTAGTCAAGGGATCAGCAACATTTGAGTTCGTATGTATTTTTCATAACATGACACTACCATCATCAATGAACTCACGAATCAGATGGTAGCGCATGCGAATATGTTTGTTCTTTTGGTGTTGTTTAGGTTCCTTGGCTTGTGCAATAGCACCATTGTTGTCACAATAAACGTCCAAGGCATTGGACGAGCCCTGAACCACACCAAGTGCGATCAGGAAATTCCTAATCCAAACAGCTTCCTTTGCAGCCTTCGAGGCAGCAATATATTCAGCTTTTGTTGAAGAGGAGGCCACTGTATCTTGCTTGGAACTTTTCTAGCTCACAACACCACCATTCATGACAAACACATAACCTGATTGCGATTTCGAGTCATCTGAGTCGTTAAGGTAACTCGCATCTGTGTAACCCTTTACACTCAGTTCAACCTCACCTCCATAAACTAGGAACATATCCTTAGTCCTTCTGAAGTACTTAAGGATATTCTTTACCACTGTCCAGTGAATCTCACCTGGATCAGCCTGGTATCTGCTCGTAACACTTAGAGCATAGGAAACAACTGGGCGAGTACATGTCATTGCATACATGATGGATCCAATAGCCGAAGCATATGGAACCCTACTCATGCGTTCTCGCTCATCAGTGGTCGAAGGACACTGAGTCTTGCTGAGTTTAATGTCGTGAGACATGGGCAAGAACCCCTTCTTAGCCTCTTCCATGCTGAACCGTTTCAACACTTTGTCAATGTACATACTCTGGCTTAATCCAATTAGCCTCCTTGATCTATCTCTATAGATCTTGATACCCAGAATATATGCCGCTTCTCCCAAGTCCTTCATAGAAAAACTATTTTTCAATGAGGTCTTAACAGACTCGAGCATAGGAATGTCATTTCCAATCAATAATATTTCATCCACATATAAGATTAGAAACACAAGTGATTTCCCATTTTCTTTCTTATACACACAAGATTCTTGTTCGTTTTTGGTGAAGCCAAACTCCTTTACAACTTCATCAAATCGAATGTTCCAACTCCGAGATACTTGCTTCAGCCCATAAATAGACTTTTGAAGTTTGCATACCTTTCCAGCATTGTCTAGATCGACAAAACCTTCGAGTTGCATCATATACACGTCCTCAGAAAGGATTCCATTTAAGAAAGCCGTCTTGACATCCATTTGCCATATCTCATAATCGAAATGTGCAACAATGGCTAGAATGATCCGTATAGATTTAAGCATCGCTACGGGTGAGAAAGTCTCATCGTAGTCAACTCCTTGAACTTGTCGAAAACCTTTTGCAACAAGTCGAGCTTTATGGATGTGAACATTTCCATCCATATCAATCTTATTCTTATAGATCCACTTGCACTCGATGGCTTTAAAACCTCAGACAGGTCAACCAAGTTCCAAACTTGATTGTCTCCCATGGACTCTATCTCGGATCTCATGGCAATCAGCCATTTCTCAAAGTCTAGGTCCACCATTGCTTCTGCATAGGTCGCAGGCTCATCATTGTCTAACAATAATAACTCCTGCGCTTCGCGGAGCCTCGCCGACCTTCGTGGCTGTGGTGCTTCTATTGCCACGGGTTCCTCAACTTGTTGTGCTACAATAGCATCACTCGTAGAAGCATCCCCGACTGGCTCATCTTGAACTTCTTCAAGTCGCACCGACCTTCCACTCGTTCCCTTTGTGAGAAACTCTTTCTCTAGGAAAACACCGCTACGAGCGATAAACACTTTGCCCTCTTCTCGGTTGTAGAAGTAATACCCTAAGGTTTCCCTTGGGTATCCCACAAAAATGCACTTATCCGATTTGGGTGTTAGCTTGTCCGACTGAAGTCGCTGGACAAATGCATCACAATCCCAAATCTTTAGAAAAGACAAACTGGGATTCTTTCTAGTCCACATCTCATATGGTGTCATAACTACGGATTTAGATGGTACCCTGTTTAGTGTGAAAGCTGTTGTTTCTAGCGCGTAACCCCAAAATGATAATGGTAAATCCGACTGGCTCATCATCGATTGAACCATGTCCAACAAAGTTTGATTACGCCGTTCAGAGACCCCGTTTCTTTGAGGCGTTCCGGTCGGCGTGAGCTGTGGAACAATTCCGCAACTCTTAAGATGATTGCTAAACTCGTGACTCAAATATTCACCTCCGCGATCAGATCGCAAGGCCTTTATTTTCTTGCCATGTTGATTCTCTACCTCATTTTGAAACTCTTTGAACTTTTCAAAAGCTTCAGACTTATGCTTCATCAAGTAGACATAGCCATATCTACTGAAATCATCAGTGAAAGTAATGAAGTAGAGATATCCTCCTCTGGGTCGTGCTCATTGGTCCACATACATCAGTATGTATGAGTTCCAACAAGTCTGTCGCTCTCTCGGGAAACCCCGTAAAAGGAGTCTTGGTCATGTTTCCAAGTAAACAAGCTTGACATGTCTCGTATAATTCAAAATCAAACGAAGTTAGAAGGCCATCACCATGGAGCTCCTTCATGCGCTTTTCACTTATATGCCCCAAACGACAATGCCATAAATAGGTGGGACTCAAATCATTTGGCCGAAGCCTTTTAGCACTAACATTGTAAACACATGCATTATCAAGATTTAAAATAAATAACCCATTCACAATGGGAGCATCAGCCACAAACATAGCATTCTTAGAGATTACACAACAATTGTTTGGACTCGCAAATGAATAACCATCCCTCATCAAACATGAAGGTGAAAAAATTTTTCGACCCATACTAGGAATGTAATAACAATTATTCAACTCCATGATAAATCCTGACGGAAGGTGAAGTTGCATGACGCCGACGAACAATGCAGCAACCCTTGCTTTATTTCCAACGCGAAAATCCACTTCGCCTTTCTACACTTATCTAGTCCTTATTAGCACCTGCTTCGAATTGCAAATATGAACAACCGATCCGGTATCAAGTACCCAAGAGTTAACATAAGAATCTGCGAGAAAAATGTCCACAACATTTACAACAAGCGTACCTGAGTGGGAAGTACTCTTACTTCCACTCTTCTTCAAAGAAGCCTGGTACATGCTGCAGTTTCTCTTCCAGTGGCCATATTCGTGACAAAAGAAACACTCAGTGTCTCCTGCAGGACCAGCCTTTTGCTTGGGTGCAGGGTTTGGCTTAGGGATTGTATCCTTGGCCTTGCCCTTCTTCTTCTGCCAAGAAGTGCCCTTTTTCTTGAAGCTAGGCTTGTTCTGCACAGCCATCACATGGCTATGCCCTGCACACTTCTTAATGTCACATTCTGTTGTTTTCAGCATCCCACATAATTCATTAAGGCCCCTCTCCACCCCATGCATATGGTAGTTCGAAATGAAATGCCCATAGCTAGATGGAAGAGATGCCAAAATGAAATCAGTGGCCAACTCTTGGCCTAATGGAAAACCAAGCTTTTCCAAAGTCTGACTCTAACCAACCATTTTGATCACATGGGGGCCTACAGCTGCTCCCTCTGCCAACTTGCATTCCACAAAGGACTTAGCGACATTGTACCTCTCAGTCCTAGCCTTAGTCTTGAACATGTCCTTAAGCGCAACGATCATATCGTATGCTTCCTGATCCTCAAACTGCTTTTGAAGATCAGGTTCCATGCATGCAAGCATAAGACAACTAACCTCAAGAGATTCATCACATGCTTTCTTGTAGGCATTCTTAAGGGTAGCAGTTGCATTATCAGCAGGTTCATCCGGGATTGGGGTATCCAGAACAGTTTCCTTTTTCTCAGCCCTAAGAACAATTCTCAGGTTACGGATCCAGTCCGAATAGGTTGTTCCATTTAGTTTATCCTTTTCAAGAATCGAACGCAAAGCAAAAGGTGATGAATTGTTCGGTGCCATTGATCTACAACAAAAAATATGCAAAATACTAAGCCATGTAACCATGAAAGAGTAAAACATATTAAACAATTTAATAGCATATCCTCCCACTTAAATCAACATCCCTCTATTGATACTAAGTGATTCAAGATCCACAATTAACAAGTCGACTAGTGAGCTTTAGCATCACTGCTGTAAGACAAGGTAAATCGGTAAGCAACCTTTGCTAATCATATCACATATGACTCTTGTTGTTGGGTGACATCTCTATGTCAAAACTAGGCGCCCAACCTTTATGCCCCAAGGTCCTTAACTGTTAAGATGACCTTGTTAAGCTCACCAACCCTTATGCGTGTAGGTATCCGATACAAACCCATCCAGCCAAGGAAAACTGTGGCACCCTAATTTCATAGACCCACGAACGATTGTACAGGGCATAGGATGGTGCAAGGTTTGGTTGGGAGGGCATGGTTTAACTTAAACTTTGTGAGGGATCGTTCTACTTTTATCATCTAAGGATGCATAGTAGTAAAACGTATAAGAATAGCATTCACATAGATGTGATACAGTATGGCCCATTTTCTCATGGTGATCTCCATCGCCATAGAACCTGTCCACCATGATGATCTCCATCTTCATGCTCTCTGCGAGCATCCTCCAAGTGATGAGTTATCCAAGAACTAATACAAGCTATTACTCCTAACAGCTAGTAATCAAAATTACATGGTATTGGGATCATCACAAGTTGGCACATAGGCAATTACAATAATTGACAACACATATGGCTCCAGCCATGTTGCCCTACTCACGACACGCAGGTCATGAAAAATACATACATGCATCACATACATGTTTGGGCCATACTGATCACATAAATCCTACAAAAACAAGTTGTGCATAGAATCACATACATTTTTGGGCCATACATTTTTGGGCCATACTGATCACATATGGCGTCCGGACATTTGTGAAAAATGAGAGATCAAATCTATACAATTTTCTTTAAGGATTTTGATTGGAAAATCAAATTTACCATAAACTGACCATAGTTCCAATTCGACCAAACTCCTTTGATCACGGTACGTCGATCCAGATCTTATTCCCGATTCGATCAATCATATTGATCTTCGCGTGATTCAAAAGGATTTATGTGTCACTGTCTACCCCGATGGCGGAAATCGACCGGTAGGGGTAAGTCGTTCGACGACCTTCGAATCACGATCACAGAAAGTAAGATCATAGATCAATCCAGAAACACTGCCATACAAACGATCACATCATTCATATCAATCTACATATCACCATATGCAAACTTCCTGAACCTATGACTGAATAGCATCGGCTCTGATACCACTGTAGGGTAACGGGTAGGCTACACTAGCGTAAAATCAAAATTTTCTACCGCGTCAACCAGGAATACTATTGTCATAGATCATGGGATTACCGCTAGACGCGCAGGTGCGGAACTCGATGAAGCATGTTGCGGCAGTGTAGATGTTCTACGTCTCCTCGTCATCCTCGTCCCACGAGCAGCTCCCCTTTTCACGGCTCGTCCAAGTGCTACAGATGCAGCACCTCCGAGGTATCCACACGTCCGGAGTGAAAGCCGTCACACGCCAGACTGCTAGGTCTGCGCGTGCAACACAGGCGGAAGAGGAGTGGCGGCTGGGTGTAATGCTCAACCCTATTCAGCTCGCCTCATTCTCTCTTATATAGGCATCCCTGGTGGGCTTCTACATTAGCAGCCCATTAGCAGCCTAAGCCTGGTCTAATTCGGATCCAATCCTCATTAGGCTTCCAGCTCCTAAAGTGTGTGACCCTATAGGTTCATACACGTATAGAGATGACACGAGTATACTTACTCCGTCAATAGTTGGTAGCGGCCTCTAGCAAGACGTGCCAACTCCCAAACGCATCTAAAGATCATTCCGACGAACAATCACAAGGTTGAGTACATGTCTTTCCCTTTGCCTCACGATATTTGGTCTAGCTCCAAGCTGACCTCTCTTTCTCGATATTGTGATTCGAAATCCCTTTACTAGGTTAACTCTTAACCATATGTAGCACGGCCATGCATTTCTAGATCCGATCACTCGAGGGGCCCAGCGATATCTCTCTCAAGTAGAGAGGGGCAAATCCCATCATGATTGACCGATGCCTTGCAGCATGTATCAGGACAAACCCAAAAGCTACCTTTATAACTACCCAGTTACAGAGTAGTGTTTGATAGCCCCAAAGTAGGTCGATCCACATCTCAAGTACATGCGACAATCTCAGGTCTAAGGACAAAACGTACACGATGTGTAGAGAGAGCTGCAAGGATTATTGCCAGTCTCATGTTGGGTTAGTCCAACCCCATGTTCATAACATGTGTCCACATCATTGGTTTGACATCTCCATGGCTATGACTTGCGAAACATAGTCATCAACCAATCAATGTGCTAGTCTAATATTCACGTGTGTCCTCGCATGAACTCCGACTAGGGACAATTATTAGATAACCATACAAGTAAAGAGTTTCACAAACAATTCATATAATTGCCACTCAATACAAGTTGCCTGGTATATGGATATTCAAGGAACATTATAATAACTCATGGATACACATGAAATACAATCATCTCTATGATTGCCTCTAGGGCATATTTCCTTCAGCTGGGGCCGTAATGCCAACCGACCTGGAGCACGACTCACCTCGGGTCACTAACTATGTTGAGGTGGCAAATGAGATCGCATGCCAAGACGGAATCAACCAGCTCGACGAGGCATGCGACCTAGCTCGCTCCCGCACCACCATCTACCAGCAGGGACTCCACCGCTACCACAGCCGCCGAGTATGGACCTTTACCTTCCAGGAAGGCGACCTGGTCCTACAACTTGTCCAGGACAAGAAGGGCATGCACAAGCTTTCTCCCCCATGGGAGGGGCCATTCTCCATAGGACGAGTCCTCGGGAATGACGCCTACTACCTCATCGACATACGAGGCAACAACCAGCTCGAGGTCGGGAGGCCATGGAATGTAAACCTCCTCCGGAAGTTCTATACATAGAACTAAAACTTATACTCAGTGGCTATATAATGAAATAATTTCGAATCGCACAAATTGTGTCTACTCACCATCTCCTTATGCCACTCACACGTGTATGTTCAACAATATGCTACTTATGGAAGTCAACCTTGGTTGCGCGACTGGCACGGCTAAGTACTGCGACTCAAGGGAACCGAAGATATTTGGGCCTTGTGTCGTCCATGAACGCGCCACCCCGGAGCCACCATCGGAGTCGCCTCGCTCGACTAGCCTACCGGGCCAAGATGACCGATAAAACCTTCTCACAACAACCTCTCCTCCCTATCCTCATGCAAAGAGACTCGAACGGTTAAGTACCACGCACAGGGACTTTGCAAACAAGAAACCTCACGCGCCTCGGGAACACACCAAGTAAGAGAGCTGCCTTGGACTCGCCACGCGACTGGCTTTCTGAGCTAGGGGAGAGACGCGTTATAAAAAACGCATCAGATCCTCACCTACGATGGGCGTACAACTAGAACGGCTAAGTACCATGCTCGGGGTCTTGGCTAAACTGACCCTGTTCGCGCCGGGCAAAACAACTAAGTACAGAACCCCTTCGGAGCCGCAATGCGATTGGCCCCATACGCCATGACAAATTAGAACCAATAAAAATAAGAATTCAAAGCAAACACACATGCACTTAAACGAGGTGAACCCCACTAAAGGGCGGACACGCTCGGGGACTCGCCCACATAAAACTCAACATCAAACATGTTTAACCATGCATTGAGGCTCGATTGACTCCTCTTACTTCCATACATAAATATTGTTCACATTACAAAAGTGGCCACTCGGCATAATTGATAAAAGCCCCTTAGGGCAGCGACTCATTTTGCATGCTCTGACGAGGAAGCGCCGCCATCACCCTTGCCCCGGATATATGGCTCCCACGGGTTCATTGGGTACGTCGTCAGTGACTTCGACATCGCCGACTGGAAGGGCTGCTTCGACTTTAGGTCCCGGTGCTCCGGCTTGGGTTCGCCCGGTGCCACCACTATCTCCTGATAGGGTAACAGATCCCCATCGCCAATACCCGCTCCGCGAACGGGCAGCCTTGGCGGTCAACTTCAGGACCTCCGAGATCTCGACCGAGCCACTCGCCGACTGATAGCTGCTGGTAACAATGTCGAGGTCGAAGTCATCGGGGAAATGAGCGAGCCCAAGGCTCAACGCCGTGGCAGCCCCGCGCCTAAAGGCCGACCGCGTCATCCACTCGACAACGGCAGGCGCCTCCTCTAGATAGCGCCAGACTTTGGTCAAACCACCAGGAATAACCTTGGTGGGGGACATACCTTGGAGCACGACCTGGACACACAAATCTGAGGCGATGGCCGCGTTCACCACTGCAGTCACGCATGTCTGCACCACCAGGTCGCTTTGACCTATCAAAGCTACAATGTCAGGAAACCAGCGTCACTATGGACCACCCCTCTTAGGGACTCGCTGCACACAAGAAAGAGAAGAAGGGACACTTACCTAGGAGCTTACGATAGTTCTCCATCACATGCTTTTCAAGGGCACCAAGGTTACCCTGCAACCCAAGGATAACCGAGTTGGTGGCCTTCCGTTCCTCCTCCGCCGCGTCGACTGTGGCCTTGGCCCTCTCTTCATTAGCGATCATCTACGCGTTCCCCTCCTATAGTTCCTTCAGCAGCGAGTCGATCCGCCCCTTCGCTACATCAAGTTCAAAAGTTGGGACATACCCCTCACGGGCCTTGGCAATAGCAGCCGTAGGACCATCAACAAAGCAAGAATAACACAAGTCAGTCTCGTGTAAGCACCAACGGCTCGAGGTTGCCAAGCAGAACAACAACTCACCAACAGTTTCCCGGAGTCGTCGGTTGGCCTCTTGTGCCACGCGCAGGTCACGCTCCAGGCATTCCTTAGCGGCTTGCTGATCAGACTATTCCCTCTGCAACCCCTGCGAACAGAACAAACATTCAGCGACCGGACGACTACAATTTTAAGTGCCTAGCCGCTGAAATTCAGCGACTAGACACTCGGGGATTGGACGACTACAATTTTAAGTGCCTAGCCACTGAAGTTCAGCGAGTAGACACTCGGGGACTGGCGACTAGAAGAATTTAAGTGCCCAACCGTTGAAATTCAAGCATGCCATGAAGTTCACTAGCGTCCGTTGATGGAACCACAAAAGACGTGTGCCCACGACGAGGCCTAATGTCTTCATCAACGATCTCTAGAATCTGCGGAGATTGGTTGTCCGCCACGAGCGGGAACCCCTGCGCCATGAAGCGCAGAAATGATGCAGCCGCCCTCGTCGGAGCCGCTAGTCATTGGGACCAGCCGTACTATCGATGGAACCCCCTTGGCTTGCTCCGTTTAGACGGTCGTCACCACCTTGGCACGGGCAGCAGGGTCATCCTCCCCCATGTTGTCCTCTATCGCAGCATCAACGACATCTCCTTTCTTCTTCTTCTTCTTCTTAGAGCCTTCAGCGGGCACGACCTCCGTAACAGGATTCCTCTTCCTGGAGGGATCGGCCTCCTCCTCTACGGCGATGATTGGCGGAATCTTAGCCACCTATCTTCTTGGCACCAGACCTGCGAAATTGCCAAGGTCAGCAAAGGAATCATGCAAAGAAAACATCCAAGAACGGAAAAGAGAACACTAGACTCACATGGCAACCGGAAGAACACACAGCCCCGTGCTGATGTGGGCAGGCTTATCCAAGTCCGGACCTAGCTTGCACGAGAGCCCCTTCTGAAAGACACTTGCGGCCCATGACAACACGGGCTTCTTCGATGATGAAGTTGCGGCCGCAGGAATCTCCGACCTGGATGACGCGGTTATCCCCGTCAGCTGTGGTAACCTTGACGCCGCAGTTTCAGCGGCACCTGGTTCCGATGCAGCCGGGACTGTTGGTGCGATCGCCACGAGCAGAACCCCTACCTCCATTGCCACGTCCTCAACTTCCGGTCCCATCATCGGAGTTGTGCCCTGTAGGATCTCAGGCGAGGTCTTGGTCACATCGTCATCGGACTCGTCATTTGACCCAAAAGCCACTACCGACCTGGGTGGGGACACCAGCTTCGGAGCCGGCTTCTTCACGGGTGACTTCAGCTTTTGCGCGGGTTTTGCTAGCGTGGTTGTTCGTCGTGAACTATGCTCCTTCAAGATTTCACCGTCTTCATCGCATTCTTCAAGACTACGACTCGCCTCGATCTTGCGTTGCTTCTGAATGCGAGTCTTGCGGGCCGTGGGAACCAGGGGAGGAACCTCCCTCTCTTCCTCCTCACTCTCGGAGGATTCCTCTTCGGTCCCCTCCTCGAGTTGTTTGGGAACCTCTTCATCGATTGGGGGAGCCAGCCTTCGAGGACCTGAAACAACTGAGAATGTGCAAGAAAGAATGGTCCGATTAGGGGCCACGAGTGAACATTACAAGCCGCGGTTGTAAACTTCCCTATGAAAGGCATGACTGAAGACAAAGGTAATGAGAGCGACTTACCATAGGAGCCGCGTTCTTACCAGGCACATACGGGGTGAGCCCGGCCGACGTGGTGGTAAACTCCGCGTCGGTGATCTTCTTCAAGGTGGCCTTATAGTCCGCAGCGTCCCACGACTCCTTGCTGGTCCGCGAAGGATCATTCTTCCCGGTGTATTTATACATCTAGTGGGGCCGGGTCGCCAATGGGACCAAGCGCTGCCCGAGCCAGTAGTTGTACAGATTGATTGTCAACATACCCTTGTCCTTAAGCGCTTGGATCTGGTCCATCATCTCCGCGATGGCCATCCTCTGATCGTTAGGGAGCCTGGCCGCTATCAACCGGCGAGGTTCGCTCCTTTCCGCGACATACTCGTGAAGCACCACTTCGCCGTAGGGTGTGGTTTCCTTCACGTAAAACCAACTCTTCTTCGGCAGCAGGAGCTTGAAGAAATTTTCCTTCGGCTTCAGCTGGAATGTTACGCCGCCTCCCGCCAGGACAGGACCGTCGGATCTGTCGCGCCCAATACGGCCGTGGAATAGCTCCAGCCACAATGGGAAGTAGGGGCGGCATCCAAGATAACACTCGCAAAAGGCAACAAAGATTGCCAACTGCTCGATACTATGGGGACCAAGATCTGACGGCTTGATCATGTAGAACACGCAGAATTGCCGGAAGAAGATGGAGGTGGGAAACCCTAGGCCCCTCTCCAAATGGCTCGGGAAGCAGATGAACTCGCCAGCGCTCGGCTTCGGCTCGGTCTCGGAGGGCGCGGGAATTCACCAATTCCCCTTGTAGAGGACCCCCGCATCCTCAAACGATTTGAGTTGTGTCGTGGTGCACTTGGATTTCCCCCATAGATCTTTCGGATGCGCCATCGAGGGAGAAATAAGGTCACTCGGTCCGGGGAATCTGGATCGTCAAGAGACAGAGAGAATGGGATGCATGAAAGTGAGGAATGCGGGAGAGGATCTATAGGAATTTTCCATCACTCTCCTTATAAAGAAGTGCTACCAGCCAATCTCAAGGTAGCTGTTACCCGTGGTAATTATGCCGAAGTTACCGTTGGATTACCCAACGGCTAGTTTGACCGAGCTAACGGTCCGTCTTCTTCCACTAGAATCGCCTGCAGGTACGCCTTGTCCAATCGACTGGGGCAGCGATTCGAGCGAGAATACGTTTGCCAAAGCCGCGATTGGAAACCAGGTGGAAAATTTCCTCCATTCTCGACAGATTCCATCACTGATTCGGCTAGGCGTTCAAATTGGACTCGCCTACTCCGACTGCCAAATGAACACCTGCGCTAAATTAATGAAGGCCTCGGGGACTACTGATCGAGATATGCCGAATGGGGTATGCCCAGCAGGACGTTCCGGTTGGGCCAAAGGCCTCGTGAGTGGGGCTCCAGGACGGCGACCGGAAAGTGACTGAGAAGAAGGCCCAGCAACTAGAGACTGGAAGGCTAGAAGCATAGCTCAAGCCCGGACGGATTAGGTCAAAAGCCTCTGAATCCATAAATTGTTTGGTTGTATACTGTAAACCCTAGCGAGGTACCCTCTATATAAACCTCCCTAGGGTTCCTTGAGTACTTACATTTCGTCATACACCCCCTCTAGCGACTCGCTGCTTAGATGCCAAGATCGTCACCCATGTAACTCGCTCTACACCAATACAATCTAGCAGGAGTAGGTCTTTACCCTCCGGGAGGCTGAACCTGGGTAATCCCATGTGCATCCGCCCCCATCTCACACCGCATATGGCCGCCAACTTTCGCCCCCAATACTATCAATCGCTACCCCTGGTAGCGACTGCCGTGGCCATTCCCACGACAGACGTCCTGGAAGACGACCCACGGCTCCCTCTTCCCACCGCCCTAGTCAAAAAATTTAGCCGTAGGTGGTCTTGACTGGGCCAAGGTCGGGGCCTTGGACGGGCAGGTTTAGCACCTCAATGCCTCGGGCTTGACTGGGCCCCTGGTAACCTTGGAGTTCGTCCGCTGCTCCATCACCCCGTTGTAGAAGTACCGCAAGGACATGTGGGACCTGGACGAGAGGACCACATGTCCTTGGGGGAAGACATCACCAATGACTCCACCGTGGGGAGGTTCCTCCATGAGCTCCTCGACCGTGTCGGAGCTTCCTGCGGCGATTCTCCCTCTCTTCCTCGATCCTCGGAAGGTTGAGATCCGTGCGTCCCTTCCTCAGTTTGATGAATGGGGGATCCTCCCCGCAGGACATGAAGGGAAGCAGGAGAATCCCCTAGACCCGGCGTCTCCCGGTCTTGACGAAGGGGGCCGTCTCGTTGCTTCTGGAGAGACCACGAAGGCTAGGAGTAGGGGCAGCGAGTCCAGCCCTCGGGAGGCGTCCGGTAGGAAATGTGCTCGGTCCCCACCCCGAGGGTGCCGGAGGGGAGGTGACTTCGCCTAGCGAGACTGGTGCGAACAAGAGCGGCACCTCGAGGCTGGCCAAGGCCTTCGTGCTACCCAGTGTGAGGCGAGGGAGTTGGGAATCCTAGCTCCTGTCTGCTAGTGTTCCAAGGTAAAGCTCGACTGACCCTAGGGAAAAGTCCTGCCTCTCCTGATTGCGTGCTTTCCTGACCGCACTTTCGCAAGACTTGTAGTGTCAATCCCCCCAAAAGAGGCAGGTGAAATTGACCTCCTCGCGGAAGGCCTGCCCGGCTACTCGTGGCAGCGACCTCACGGCCCGCTCCGCGTATGAGGCTGCCTCATCGATGGCCCCCGAGGCAAGGGAAACCGTCGTGCCAGCAGGCGGTGAGGCGGGCGGATCCCCGAAGCCAAGCAGCCCCTTGGCTGCCACTGCCCTCGTGGAGGGAGACACAGGGGGTGTCACCCCCATGGCCGACACCGACATCCCTTATGTATCCTAGGAGCAATGTCCATCGTTGATGGACTTAGATTCAAGGAATTAGGAAGCGCTTGAGGAATCGATCGGCTAGCAAACAAGAACATAGGGGATAAGAGGTTTTACCTAGGTTCAGGCCTAGAAGAGGACCCTACTCCTTCTTGTCTGCTCTTGATTATCAGGGAGTCGAAAGTTACAAGGGGTGTGTAGATGCAATATGATGAGGTGTATGCGATGGTTGTGGATTGTCCTCCTAGCCGCCCCCTCCTAGCGTTTATATAGGGAGGCTAGGTCTCGGGATAGTAGGCCAAGTCGGTTATAGATTAGGGTTTTACCTTCAAGTTTATATCTATTCTTTGCCGTGTTCTTCAAGAAGTCATGTTCATATGGGCCACACGAATCCTTATTGGGCTTCATATACACCATGGACTCCTCTTGGGCTAGACCATATAGGCTAGCCACGAGTACCTATAAGGTATACCCATGTCAGTAGCCCCCGAGTGTCCAGCCGAATCATAGATTTGGGTGGAGACTAAAAAGTCTTTGAGTGTGTGGCTAGCCGAAAGTGTTTCGGGTTCTTTTAGCTTGTGTCATAGGGATTTTTATATGCGTGCCTGATTCATCTGATAGATCTAGATCAGTTAATTTTCTTAGGGAAAAACAACACTATCTACTCATACTCGAGTCCCCGAACTTGAATTCGGAACATTGCTAGTGTAACTCGACTCATGTTGCGAGGTCTTATAGTTGACTCCCCAACGTGAGGGAAGCCGAAAGCATCGCAAAATTGTTCAAAAGTTATTTCATAAGGTTGTCGCTTCATGGTGAAGCTTACCGTGCATGCATTACCTTTCTCCCTGTGGTCGTTGTAGAAGGAGGCAAGGAACTCATAGGTAAGCTTGGCGTAGCAGTCATGGCTTGCGTAGCCAAGCACTGTTAGCCTGACCTTGTTACAAATAAGGTCGAAGTCCGTCTTCAACCCCGCCACGGTGAGAAAGCTGTGGTCAGCCCAGCGTGTGGGCAGCACCCTCCTCGATGAAACTGTGGCCAACTTGGGATTGCGCTCAGCTTGGGACCCCGATCTCTCGCTAGGTTGGCGCTTGCTCTTGTGGAAAATGTTACCAATTTTATTCATCTTGATGCACTGAAAAATTTCACCATAAAACCTTAGGCATATAGTTTCTACATGATATACGAATGATTCTACGTGAAAAAATTCAATCCTAACATGAGAAATCAATAGGAAAAGCTAAACAAGCTTGAGTTCATCCACTAGATCAATATGTGAGTTTCAACCATGGAAATCTGAAAATAAAGCATGGATAGGGAGAGAAACATGCCGATATGTTGATTCCCCCACTCAAACTAATAAAATCCACGAAGAATCTAGAGTTATATGGTGGTTTTGAGAGGTTTGGAGAGAGAATATGAGAGAAATAATGAGGAAGGAGAAGAAACCTAGCCATCTCTGCCCGATTTTGTGGTCGCGCTGAACTATACGGCGAGAACTATACCAGCGGGATATGTTGTTCCGCCCATACAGTTGCTACGGCCCCGCCAACTATGGTTTCTTTATGCAGACCACCGCTATATGGACATAAATATATGGCCGGATCATAATGATCCCACCATATAGTTGGTCGTTAAACCGTCTGTATCCTCGAGATAAATTCTCAAAAACAGGCATTAATATCTATACGGCCGGATTTTTTATTCCCGCCGTATAGTTGGTCGTTAAACAGTCAGAATCTTTGGGAAGAAATTGTACGGAGGCATCGATCTCTATACGACCGGAACTATATGGCTGGAATTTTTATTCCCGCCGTATAGTTGGTCATTAAATTCTCTGTGCCCATGCAAGAAAATTGTTGATGGCAAAGATATCTATACGACCGGAACTATACGGCCAGAATTTTTATTCTTGCCATATAGTTGGTCGTTAAACCATCATTTGTCATCAAGAAATTTCTGTTTCTTTGAGAATACCTTCTTATCCTAAAACATAACAAAATACCTTATTTTTGACAGAAAAATGACAGTAGAAACTGGCGACCAACATCAGCATGTAATGAACAGAATTTTAACCTTTGTAGATAAAACTCAAACTTTTGTTTTTATTCTTATTCTACATTCGTTCAATCAATGTTTCTACTACTTTTTGACAGCTGCATCTTCACGCGCGCGCTTCCACAAGAATGTCTGTGAAAAATTTGTAGGAATGTGATGAACTTCTTATTCTTTAGTTTATTTAATTGATGTGATGGGTTGACTCCCATTAAGCATTTTATTAAGAATGGTTGAATAACTCAACCCCTTCTCTGTTCTCGAATTTTTACCAAGGGTTTCCCCTTATCAAAGGCACTTACCACATGAACTCGTTTTGCCAGTGGAATATATCTTTCTCCTGCTTCTAGCTTCTTTGGAAAATACCAGATGATTTCAGCATCATAAACATTGAAGATTATTTTTCCCTCAGCACAATCAACTGATGCTCCTGCGGTACTAAGGAAAGGTCTTCCAAGTATTATATATAATGTTTCATCTTCTGGCATCTCAAGAATAATAAAATCAGCGGGAATAACGTGCTCATCTATTCTAAGTAGAACATCCTCAATCATACCAACGGGTTGTTTACTGGACTTGTCAGCCATCTGTAAAGTGATAGTAGTAGGGGGATACTCCCCTAATCCTAACCTAAATCACACAAGGCATGGTGAATTTCATTCTTGCCTATTGAGCATAAAATAATTGGTATTCCGGGATCTCCTGATTTAGACAATAGCTTCCCATTAGCAGGATAACTAGTCACCATGGCAATGGTTTCAGTTATTTCTTTCTTTCTACTAAGAATATCACAGAGGAATTTAGAATAGGTAGGAACTTTAATTTCATCCGCAAACGGAATTTCTAGATTAAGGTCACCAAGTGATTTTGTAAAAGAATCATAGATTACCTGATCCGGTGCTTTCTTTTTTCGATCTGGATAAGGGAGCCTTTTCTCACCTTTCTTATTCTTATCGTTTACCTTTTGTGGGGGGTCAGGCTCTTTTGTTGCTTCCTTTTGTTGTTGCTTATCGCTTTTATTCTTCTCTACTACAACAACTTCATCTTCATTGTTCACTTCTTTTTCTTCTCTTGGATCAACCGTCTCTACATCAGAGTCATAATGGTAATCATGTGCATCATTTTGGCCCTCCTTGGTTTGATCTTGTGTTTCTTGAGCAGTTTCATCTTGAGGATCCACCAGTGTATCATCTTCTTGGCTTGCTTCGAGCTAGGATTTTTCCTTTTCGCTCTTTTTCAGCTTCATATTCTGGTGGTCCTAATGGTCCTGTAACAATTGCACCTCTTCCTGTAACAACATTAGTAGAAACAGGAATATCTATATCATCTTGAAGAATAAATTGATAACCAGATGCTATTTGTTCACACTGGGTTTCAATCATACTAAGATACTTGTGAAATAATTTTATTTCTTGGCCAATCTCATCATAATTTTCCATGAGTTCTGCCCAAATCTTTTTATCTTTTTTAAAGTGCTTGTGTAGGTTATTATGAGATTTTGCTTGTCGATGTTTTAATTCTTGAAAAACTTTTCTAGTTTCATCTTCTTTAGTAAAAACTGGTAAGAAGTCTACTTTGTTTTCCTTAACAAGTTCAGAAGGTATACCTTTTTCTTTCATTGTTTTGCGTACTTCAGGCATAAGATCAGGAGTAATCCGAAGTATCCCTTTTCCAGCTTAGTGCCAAAATCATGATTACATAAAGAATCATTCTTAGCCCTAGTAGACATCAATTCTAAACATTCTTTAATAGTTAAAGTATTTATCGATCCTCCCACTGAGAAGTCAAGAAACTCTCTACATTGAGTATTAAGACCATGGTAAAATAAATGGCAAATAATTGATTCAAAATAGCCATGATTAGCAATACTATTGATCATTCCAAAGAATCTATCCTAGGCTTGTGGGTACTTTTCTCCCATGTTGTGACTAAAGTTGCCTATATTATTTCTTAGTTCAGTTACCTTTTTAAAAGGATTAAACCTATTTCTGAATTTGATAATATAGTTTTCCCAACATTAAATGTAATGGTGAGGGAGAGAATATAACTAGTCTAGAGCCTTACCTTTAAGACGCCATAATTTTAGACAAGAAAAGTCTCTTGGCATACCTTTTGGTCCAAGCGATGTTACCACATCGTCGAACTCTCTAAGATGTCTTCCTATGTCTTCCCTTCCACTAAAAGCTTTTTCCTGCAAAATTTTAATAATTCCACCATCAAATAGATATTCTCTAACTCCGGGATTAGGGAATTCTATTAGTTGCTTAAGAAATTCAGAACATGGACCATTGTATTCTCTGAGAGTTTTCTCAGGCTTCTTGGGAGTTGTCCTGTAAATAGACATAATTTCGATTATATCACTCAGGTTTCAACTTCAACTTTATTCGATCTTAAAAGTTTTTCAATAACTTCCTCGCATCTCTGAGCAGGCGCGCGGTCAATATAATCTGGTAAATAGGTCCTACTAGAGCGTGTAAACCCTTTGTCTCCTAGGGAGAACATTTTTTTAGTAGTAACACATGAAATATCAAGAGACAAACACTTAGCGCTTAGCTCCCTGGCAACGGCGCCAAAAATAGCTTGATGTCTGCAAGTGCACACATCATTTGTGGCTAGTTTCAAAATATAGATATCAATCCCATAGGGATCCCAAAGGTAAGTGTTTATGGTGAAGTCTCTATCACACCCAAAGTTGTCATAGGTCTTTGAGTGAATTGACTAGAAGTGTAAAAATGAGAATGAAATTTGGATTAAACTGGATGTATTTAAATAAAACTAAAATGTAAACTTCAGAAATAAAAAGCATAATAGTAAAGAACGATTCGGTTGTTTGTTGTTTTCTGTAGATGACAAAAAAGGCACAGGGAGATACAGTTCATGGTGATAGTGACTGTGCCAGGTGGATGAGTGATAAGTGTATCAATTGTAATCTTATAAATATATGTGTAGGCGAGCAACGCATAATTACCCGAAACTCCTCTTGGTATATTTCATCCCAATTTCAATAATCCAACTAGTCTGTTACCAAAACCATGGTCAGACACTAGACGATTAAGACCCTTCAGGTCGCTTAGCAATTAAGCTTCTTGGATTGGACTAATGCAATAAACACGATGGTTCTTTGTTATCCTCGAGTCTACTAGTTTTCCATTGATATCCCGTGTCACTTGGGGGTCGCCGGTCTGCTAGCGAACTAGATCCTATCCATGTAGAACAAACTATCATGTTGTCTGGGCCCTTAATTGGACAACAAGCATTAGGCATCCCACAGATAGTCAAGCACACATAATATAGTAATTAAAATCAATCACAAACTAATGGAAAATATATGAAGGCACATCACATCTCACAAATCCCTTACATCTCCCATTCACCAGGAACTTACTCACACATGAGAGGAGAAAGCATCATCAATATAATTAAATAAAGAGAGTTCTTCTCGATATTACCATGGAGATCCACAGTAAGAATAGAAAAGTAATTTGACACAATTCAAGATGGGAAGAAACAATCTTAAACCCTAATCTTGCAAGGTGAAGATCTCTCTCTCTCTCTCTCTCAAGTACAAGTAATGGCTATGGGGGTGTGTTGTCTAGGAGGTCGAAGATCGTGGTGCGAGATGAAGAATGTCTCCTCCTTATTCTCTGGATATCATCTTTCGCCCTTCTAGATGGTGTAGCGGCTGCTGTGTTGTGTTTTTTTCCTTGGTCCCTTCATGGAAGTTGTCTCTTTTGACAAGACAGAGACGGCGGAAGCTATACGGAAGGAACTATACGGCCGAAAAAATTGTTCCCGCCGTATAGTTTCTCGTTAAAGCCTCTACACACTTCCCTCGATTTCTTCCGAAGAGAGACTTGCTTGTTTTTTCCTAAATATTGTGTTTCTCAAGTTAAAACCCTCTATTGATTTTCAAAACCTGAAACACACATTAAAAACCAAGTTTTCTTTGGTACCGAAATCCGGGAGAAAACCATCAATAAAAACCATAAAAAATGTGTCGAATCTCACAACTATCATAGAGCATAGAAGGCATCCTTCCCGCAGTCAGGCGCCTGCTTGACACAGGGGAACTCCATTGTGTGGCCAAACATGTGCATGTCGTGCCTCTTAACTCTCCTACTAGCGATGGCACCTCCCGCTGTGATATAGGCGTTGAGAGCATAGTCAAGAACTCTCTTGATAGTTGAGTAGTCTTTCCTCTTCGCACTACCCGAGTTGAGATACAAGGCATTTGAGCGTTGCACATTAAAGGATATGATCATGCAGCCTTGGTGACCAATCTCTGACTCTGGATGGTAGGGAATGAGAATCACATCCTTGCCCGAGTTTGTTTGCAGGAAGCATGAGACGTAGTCAGTCTCCATTACGACGCCCTCATGTGTTCTCAAGACGGCGTCACACATGAAGTAGGGATAAACTATCGTGATGCTCGGGGCCCCGTCTCTAATGATATGCATGGACATATTCAGCAAGAACAAACGGACTAGGGTATCGTGTAGCCGGAATCCTTGCAACATGTCGAAGAGGTCGGTATGCCACACGTAGAAAATATCCCCAAGGGCTACTGTGACGAAGCCCATCACATTTGGCACCTTAGCCTTGTAAACCAGGTCTCGAATGCGGCGCACCTCAACATATGACAACCATGATGAATACTACACATATGCGAGCCTATGACCGCGAGCATCGATTCATTGAGCATCGGTGTACCTGCCTCGTGCACCCGGTTCCTGGGATTTTCTATAGGGTTATCCTGAGCCCAGATAGCAGGCTTTGGATTCCGGCTTGCACCCTTAGGCTTCCTTTTGTGACCCTTATTGCCCTTTACAGCGTCATTGGCCGCCGCTACCTCCTCGACCGCCCTATGGTGGGTGTTGGGGCTGATCATAGGACGAGCTCACATCTGAAGCTCGGTGAAGGTGACGAGTGGCGGCGTCTCCTGACTAGATGGGAAGAGACACACTTGGCAAGTGGGTTTCGCCGAGGGTCCAGGTGCTGGTTGGGGCTCGACAACTATCTGAATGAACATGTAGCCTCCCTGTTGCTCATGGTCATTATCACCAAACCTTGTGTTCAAGAACTAGTCGCCAATGTTTTCTTCAATTTCACCATTGTCGGCGGGATTCTGAGCCATCTTGGTGTCTTCATGATGTGCTTCCTCTGGGGTGGTTCCCTGGCCCTCCGTCCCTAGATAGATCTGGCTCTTTGGCCATAGGAACATGTAGCCGAAGCCGGTACTGAGGACTACCATCTCGTCACTATCCCATCCATGAGGTTGAGAGGGAGGTTCCAAGCCCTCGTAGCCCAGAAGCACCATACTGTATTTGACCCTAAGCATGTCAGGTGCCATTGGTTTGCTATGGAAGATGAGGTTCGCCAGTTGAACGACAGAACCCTTGGCAACATCCTTCAACTCGCCGTTCACCCAGTGCATTAGAGTGCAAGGAGTGTCTTCCTGCGAAAGATATGTATACGCCGGTCGTTAGTAAAACGGGAGTGAAGGGAGATGAAGTCATCGGTTGAGCCTCCCAACTCTCGCTTTAATTAGTTACCTTGAGGGCGTCGAGCTCGGCCAATATCGAGGCACCACCGCTGACATCGAGCATGCAAGGTAAGCTTGTTGGCAAGGTGCGGTCCGAAGCCTTTGTCGCACCAGACAAGGTAAGCTACGGACCTTCGGGCCCCACCGGAGGAGTCACCAACACCTTCGGCGCCGCGTTGTCCGATTGGGCACTGGTGATGTTGGGAACCGGGCGCGGCCCCTGCTTACCACTCTTCTTCCTCTTGTTGTACTGTTTGAAGTAGGAGGTAAGGATGGTGTTGAGATTCTCAGTCACTTGTGTCTAGACTTGTGATTGAAATTGTGTCTAGACTGCCGTCACAACCTCCTTCACTATATCTTGGAGAAGCTGCGGAAACTTATCCACTTGTTCCCTTAGGTGTTTTACCTCGGCGCTCTCGGCCTGCTTCCTGCCCTTCCGGGGAGAGGTGCCATAGTATTCAGACCATGGAATACCGCCAAAGCCTAGCACACGGCCAGCCGACTTAGGTGGCGCCTAGGGCTTAGCATTCTTGACCCGGTTCAGCGCCCTGTTAAAAGTGGTGTCCCACTTGGCGACCGGCATAGACCCCTTGGGATGAGGATCTCCTACATTCCTTGTCATGTGCATAAGGAACATGAAGCATTTGAGAAACTGGACTTCATTGATTAATTGTGAATTCAATTAATCGACTTGCATGCAAATTACTTGCATACTTATTGATGAAGTCTATCACCTTTGGAGCAAAGGGGCCACAGGGTTTCGAGGAATATATAGAACTCCCTTTCGGCTTGCAAAACCGGGCCTTGACAAATTTCTTTGCGTGCGGTTCATCAATATTGGAAAAGAGAGGTGTCTCCCCTTCTCACAAGCTGCGGCGTCCTCCTTCTACCCTTTGTGAATCACAGCTCTATAACTGCCAGAGCCGAGATGGTGGGTACCAATGTTCATCTTGGACAACTCCTTGAAGTACAGACTCTTGGCCTTGCCCATGGCGGATTCACATCTGGCCTTGAACACCTTGAAGTCTTGTTCCTTGACTAGAGGATCCTTCTTGACGGGCTCCTTGTAACTTAGATTTTTCTTGTAAATGAGCCTCTTCACCCGCGCCTTCCAATTCGACAAGGCCTTGGTCATCATCTTGAGGGCGTACTTGTTTACCGGATTCCCTTTGATATTATCATTGTTGTATTTGTTCTCCTCATCACCCGAGTGCGCGTATCTTGCGTGTAGCTTCCTCAAGAGATGATGGCGGTAACACTCGTTCTCATGGCAGTTCAGGTTCTCGGTGTTGATCCTGACGGTGTTCCGGAGGATTGGAAAGAGCTGCAGTGAGTACGACATGACAAATTCCTCCAGCTCCAAAGGCACCCCTTTATCTCTCACGCTTGTGAAGATGGACCATTTGAGGGTGGCCGTGATCGGGGTCCGTTCCTTCCGGGGATTCTTCGGTTGGCGGCTACCATCTGTGGCTTCACCATCGCAACCACCATCAGTGGCAGTGGCGTCCTTGCCATCGACATCATCCCCCATCTCCTCATTAGATGATGTATCCTCGCCCTCCATCTCCTCTTCCTCCCACGACACAAATTCCGGGTCCGCTTATAAGTCCATCTCATCCAAATGCTCCCAATAGGCCTTCTTTCTAGAAGTGTCCGCCTCGGCGTCGTGCTGTCCACCACCCGACATATCTAAACACGAAAAGAAATGGAAATAATAAACACCATAATTCGCAAAACAATTGGGCATGACCTTTGCTAATTTTCTAGACCTAGGAGTGCTAGAAATTGGCCGGAACAGAAATGAATCAATATTTCGGCGAAACATTGGCATCTCAAAAAGAAAAAAACCTGCACAAAAAATGGCCTAAATTGGCACAAACACAACCAGAAACTTGTCGACAATAAAAGTACAACATAGGCCTAAATACTACATCAAAAGCTGGACAATATACACAACATATGCATAAAATAAATAAAGATTTATGTTTTTCTATAAGTGTTGAAATAGTAATATAATATATGTTTTGAAACAACAAAACCTGGACAGCATGCACAATATATAAGTGTTGAAACAGTAATATAATTACATAGGAAATTAGTACACTTCATAATAAATAAATATTTCTCTCATTTTGAATAGAAACGGTTATGCAAAGTTCATCACAGAGAATAAGAGCCACCAAAATAAATATATGTTCATGTTACCAAAAGTGTCTCAACCTATGCATCATGGGCAGAGTCAACAAATCAAGCACATATCTATTTTTATCAATCTATCAAGTCAACTCTTATCAATCTATCTATTTTTATAAATTTATGCCTTAGGTTGTGCATCATAGGCTATGCTTAGGAGGCATAAATATGTTCTTGTAAATGTATCTAGTGAAAAGGATGAAACATACTAGGAAAATTATCTATACAAGTGGTACAAGCTATCAAATCCCACTACCTGCAACTATAGAATTTCTAGGAGATCATTTGGTGCCACTTGCACCACACAAACACTGATCTGACCATGGTCATGCATGAACATGATCTAGTAATCACTCGTAGCAGCTAAGATCTAAAAAAGTATCCAAACAGCCAAATCAAATGAAGTATTATCTGTTTTGTCAAGGTGATACATTACAACACTTCACCAACACATAAAGCTCATATATAATCATCAAAAGAAAAGCTACAAGAAGCATGTTTAAATTCAATAATGAATAACATGGGTATAGCTGAATTCTTTTAGTCAACAACACTCTAAAGAATTCAGATTCTTCAAAATAATATCATAGTAGTACTTGTTATCTGCCACTTATAGTAGTACTTGTTATCTGCCATGTTTAAATTCAAGAATGAATCAAATTCAGCTTTGGTCAGATCAGTTTAAAATGATATCATAGTAGTACTTGTTATCGTGGTACTACAATGATGTTGGTGCTTTTGTGACTCGAAATGTTGAATTGATCATAAGACATCTATTGAGTTTTTAGCAAATTGATAGTAATTATACCTTCAAATCAACAAAATGATCATCAGTTTTATTTATCCATATAAGTATGCCTATCCTGTTTATTAGTACAATAGTAGTTTTAGGCTTTTAGCTACATAGTGGGTTTAAGAAAAATATGCATACACATACATGATTTTTTTTGATATGCAATTAATTAGTTAATTCCTAAGAGTTATCATTTACTCTTTCTTTCATCTTGTGTTCTTTGGTCTGCCCACATTGTGGGCAAAAGTTGTATATAAAGTGTTAGTTAAAATTTCTAAAAGAAGTTGCACATATATAGTAAAACGACGAAGTATCCAGTTAAAACCACACATGCCAAGGATGACCACATCATCCAACTTGAGGCATTGGATCAGGCACACTACCTCTATCAATTAAACTAGAACCTGACCATCTCAAGCCAAACATGCTAGGGTAGTTAAACATGCTAGGGTAGTTAACCAGCTAGTTGTAGATCGCAAAACAACCAAAATCGCACAAGGCCATAACCATAATCCCAATTGGAGCTAACGCTTTTAAACCAAACATTGGAATCTTGAAACGAGGAGTCGGAGGGGGAGGGGGACGGCGGAGCTCACCATCAAAGGGGGAGGGGGAGGGGGACAGCGGGGTTCCTGGTTCCAAGAAGACCAGTCGTGGCAGCGCTCCTAGCTCCGAGAAGAAGACCGGTGGTGGCGGCGCTCCTGGCTCCGAGAAGAAGACCTGTGGTGACAACGCTTCTACCTCCGAGAAGAACACCGGTGGACGGCGCTCCTGGCTCCTAGACGGTGCTCCTGTGAGGTCATCGATTAGATGGGTCCGAGAAAGAGGAAAGAGGAAAGTGGAAAGGGGAAGGTGTGGGAGAGGGGCGGCTCACCTGCAGACTCACGGCATGGACGGCGGACGACGGACGGCGGCAGCGAGGGGATCGGCAGGTCGTAGGAGGGGAACAAATGGTCTGTGACGCGTGAACTGAATGTGTTGTCTAACGAACTGAACGTGATCGACAGCTCCACTTTAGCCATAGATTATGTGAGTCGCATCCTGGCAATATGTGACTCGTATAACTTATGTGAGTCGCATGTTGCCAGGATGCTCCTCCTATAATATTGCACCCATATTCTAAAGGGAGAGAGCGCCTGTTGTTTCACAAAACACTTCATAGCCTAGTGGCTACACACTCCATCCTTTCTTCCCTTGCATCTTAGTATCAATTCATGGGAGCCACCCTTTTTGAAACTAAAAAATAAATAAATATGAACTACTAAAAATAGTCTAAAATTAATATGAACTATTAAAAGTAGTGTAAATATTTTAAATATCCAAAAAATGACTAACTAAAAAACTGAATGTCTGACTATCTGAATCGATAGAGAGATCTCTATAGTATAGTCTTATGCGAGGCACATTTTAGTACGATGCATCTCCTATAATGTTTTCCACTACTCAAAAAAGTGCCGCACAGATGCTAACACAAAAAAGTTATTCGCCTAGTGGCTAGCCACCTAGTCCAATTCCCTCCATACTCTGGCCACCCAGGTTCGAATCCTGTGCTATCCACATTTTTTGTCTTTTTTAGAAAGGCATTTTAATTGTTAAATAATTTTCCAACATTAATATAAATTATAAAATATATTTAAGTACTTTAAATATGAAATTACCATATAAATTATATATAATTGTGTCGATAGATAATGTTCCATCCAACATTTAGCATACAAAAGAGATAACTAAGAATGTGCCAATACATAATAATGCCACACACACACACATGGAACATCGTGTTTAGTTGGAGCTAGTTATTAGCATTTCTTGTTGATAATTATCTTCTTGCCCTTCTTTGTCATGGCTGAATAGGTTAGGTACGGAACATCTTTATTTTTTCTTTTGAGCAAGAGTCCTTTCTTAGGTAGGCTTGTGGTGTATGGTGCTTGTCGTCGTATCCGTCTTCCATCTATGGGTCACCATACTGGTCAAAGTCTTCCTTGTTGGTGACTATGTCCATTCTGATGATGTTCCTTTTGCCTCACTTGATGATAACCCATCTAGGCTTTGACGGGTCGGTAATGTAGAAGCATTGGACGACTTTACTAGCCAAAACCCATGGCTCATTTCTCACAGGTACGTTCGTGTCGGTGGTCTTTGACTTTGTAGGTATAACCATGGTGGTGAAATACCGGTCTTCTTTTTCGATGCTCTTGGCCCACCTGACATGGAACATCGGCACCTTCTCCGCAACGTAGTCGAGCTCCCATATCTCCTTGATCCTTTCATAGTATCTTTCCAGGACATCGTCGGTGTACAATATCTCTGTTACCCCTGAGTTCTGGTAATCGCATTTATTGTCCTTTTCCTCGGTGTAGAACGTGTATCCATTGATATCATATGCCTGATAGGTCATCGGGTTGTTCCCTCGGCCCTGTGGCAATGAGAATATGAGTTTATCATCCTCCGGAGACTCGCCTTGTGGTGGACTATCAAGAACCTTCTTCCTAAACCACTACTTGAAACCAGAGTTGTGCTATTTGATTACATCTTCCTCCATCCTCACCAGACTGCGGTCAGCGTACTTCTTCTTGATAAATTCTTTGTGCTCATGTATATGTGGATCAACCACCTATAGGTGTTGTAGCGCGACGAGGTTTGCTGTTTCAAAGTCCTTGGTTTGCTCCTCAAAGTCGGCATGCTTTACGCGGTGACCCTCGTGGTGACCCCATCCAGCGAGCCTCGCAAGGTGCTTGTTGAATGGAAGACCTATAGGGGTCTTGGTTTGTAGAAAGTTCGAGCAGAAAGAGGTGCGATCTTTGGCCAAGAAGCCGTTTGCTATGCTTCCATCTAGATGGGACCTGTTACGAACGTATCCCTTGATATGTCCATTCATCTTTTCAAACGGCATCATGCTTCGAAGAAACGGAGGCCCGAGTTGGATGATATCCTCCACGACATGGAGCAGCAGATGAAGCATGATGCCAAAGAATGCAGGAGGGAAGTAGATCTCGAGTTCTCCTATTATCACCACGATCTCCTTCTGTAGCCTCGTGAGGTGCCTAATACCTATCAACTTCTGAGAGATGACGTCGAAGAAGTTGCATAGGCCAAACAGCGTTTCACGGACGTGCTTGTCCATTATCCCTCGGATCGCAACCAGAAGTACCTGCATCATCAGCACGACGACATTGTGAAACTTCATTCCACTGAAGTGCTGCTTTGCCTTGTCTAGCCATCTACTTATCTTCACCGCGTAGCCGTTCGGAAATTTAACTCTGAGGAGGCATTTCATAAACTGTTTGGCCTCTGCCTTGCTTAGAGCGAAGCACGCGGACTTGAGCTTAACTTCAGCCTCCTTCATCTTTTTGACTTTGCGACAACGACTATTCTGCGTTCCTATCTACTCCTCCTCTGACTCATCATCGGCTTCATCGTCACTAGGTGGTGGTTGAAGGTCCTTCCTAATGCCCATATGCTTCAAGTCATTCCTTACCTTCAGCCCATCTTTGGGCTTGTTAGTGTTAAGGATGGTGGTAAGCAGACTCTCCCGCATGTTCTTCATGATATGCTTGAGATCAACGCTGTGAGGCACGCGGAGGAGCTTCTACTATGGCAAGTCCCAAAAAATATACCTCGCCATCCACACCCTCAACATCGGCTCTGTCTTATTTTGGTTCTTTCATGGCACAGAGCACTCTTTCCAATTTTTCAATAGCTCATCGATTTCTATGCCGCTTCTCTGGTATGGCATTCCTCGGAGCTCGACTGTCCCATCGAACAGATGGGACAACTTTTTCTAGGCGTGATTCTTTGGAAGCCACCTTCGAGACCCCTGGTACACTGTTTTCCCGGACCCGGGATATTTCTATAGCTGGTGATACGTTGTATTATCCTTGCACCTAACGCATGCAAAAAATCCTTGGATCACCTGCCGCATGAAGTATCCGTAACCAGGATAGTCCTGCACCGTCGTGATCACCGCCGCTCTCATATCGAAATATTCTTGTGAGGAGGCGTCCCACGTATGGGCTCCGTCTTCCCATAGCATGGCTAACTCCTCTTTCAACAGTGTGAGATACAGATTAGTGTCTATATCGGGCTGTTTTGGCCCTTGAACTAGCATACTCATGGTTACATACTTCTTCTTCATGCACATCTAGGGGAGGTTGTAGATCCATACAAACACGTGCTAGGTGCTATGTGTGCTGCTCTGGCTTCCGAACGGATTGAGTTCGTCGGTGCTCACGCCCAACCTAAGGTTCCTTGACTCTTTCTCGAACCGTTGGTAATATTCGAGGTCCAACGCCTTCCACTAGCTAGAATCCGAAGGGTGCCTCAGCATTTCCTCCTTTTCTAGATCTTCGTCTTCTGGCATCTTTCTTTCCGTGTGCCAGTGCATGAGCTGTGCTTCCTTAGGGTCCACGAAATACCGCTGCAGACGAGGAGTTAGAGGAAAGTACCACACAACTTTTCTAGGAGCTTTCCTTGTCCCTCTATTGTATCGAGAGGTCTTGCACACCAGACAAGTGTTCTTCTCCGTGTCCTCGCCCCGGTAGATGATGCAATCATTTATGTAGACGTGGTATTTCACATGCGGTAGATCGATGACTGTAAGTGCACAAAGCGTTTGTAGTTAGTTTCGAAATAAAGATATTGATCCCGGAGGGAGCAATAGGCGAAAGACTAAAATGCTTTTAACTAAAACTAAACGAAGTACTTAAGAAATAAATTTAAGATGCAAGAATAGTAGAGTTCTGTTTTGGGTTTTTGGTTGAATGAAGCAAGTAAAGTAAAGTAAAACTTAATGCAGAAAGTAATAATCATGTGTGTAAAAGAACTTAGAACTGCAATAGGGAAAAAGGCGTTCTCAGGGAGTGGTGGATACACCGCTAGCAATTTAGACTAAGCAATCAAGATTATTATAATAAATATTCTCATGATATGCATGTATGCGGGAGGAGCTCCATATATGGACAAATAGGCAGCAACCACTTCTCACATCATCCTTCATAACCACAACCAATAGATAAACAACATCAATCGTATTATCCCGCTATTAAGGGATTTCTCCCATGGCATGGACATGGCTTTATGACTTCTCCTTGATTCCCCAAGTTAGTATGTAAAGAATGGCAACCGCTTTATAGTCAGTATCATCCCTCCGTCTACTAACAAGTTATCCCCTTCATCGAGTCCCCATATGAGGCAAATATTAAGGAGGTGCACAACTCCCAACATCAAGGTGAAGACAATTAACTCATACACATAATGATGTATAACATAATAATCTCTATCTTATCTCAATCATATGCTAGGGTCTCTCCATCTCCCCAAGAACTAAGGATCTACTCAGACATGGAGGCAATCAACATCATAGCAATGGTAATGGAATCAATTGTAAATGAATACCTCTTGTATAATCCACAACGAGTACGGAAATTACAACAATATCTAGATGGGTGGAGATGGGATGGATGGAGATGATGGTGGTGCAGCGGTTGATGAAGATGAAGATCGATGCCTTGGCCTCCTAGATCTACGTAGGGCGAAGATGGATCCCTTGGGATAGTTACCCCTCCATATTCCTTCGAGAGGTGAGGTTTTTGACGATTTTTGGTGTCCTGTATGTCGTCTCTCCGATCCAGTTGCACAGGGTGAAACTATTTGAGGAGGCGGCGCCAACTATATGACCGGAACTATACGACCCAAAAAACTATTCCGGTCTATAGTTGGTTGTTGAACCATCTGTAAGCCTTGATCACTTTGGGTTTTCTTCTAGTATTATTGATATTTTCCAAATATGCGATTTAAGTTGTTTTTGACTCCTTTTCTCCCCAGTACAACTGCTCCAAGGATTGTGTCCATTGTATCCATCATATGTCCTGATCCTGGTGAAAATAGACATAAAACATGCACGTGAACGCCATAAAATACCAAGATCCTACATCTACAATGCAAAATAATAATATAAAACATCATGCAAATATGCACTCATTAACTTCCCCAAGATTATACTCTTGCTCGTCTCGAGCAAGTTTAGCTTAATGGATGTGATCCTCATATTCAAGAAGCTGAGTCGATAAAATAAATGAGGCAGCTGCAGCATGTGTTTATAATATATGATATATAGGAATAAGTTCATGAATAGTACCTTACTCGAACCATCTGAATAATATTACACCTTAATGATCAACAGTTCACAAAAGATGAATCTCAACATGATGTAAAAGTATCTGGTTCGACCGAATGAGTCAACGAGGTAGTCCCATGTGTTTTAGGATTAACATATTCACTTGGGATTAAAAATCTCAAAACGCTTCTTTGTCATACCATGTCGTGGAAATGGCCACGGCAGTCGCTGCTACTGCCAGCGATTAATTGTAATGTGAGGAAGAGCTGGCGGCCATCTGCGGTGCGAGATGGGGGCGGATGCACATGGTTTATCCAGGTTCAGCCCCCTAGAGGGTAAAGACCTACTCCTGCTAGATTGGATTGATGGAGAGCGAGTTACAAGGGTGGCGAGCTCGGCGTCTAAGCAGCGAGTCGCTTGAGGGGGTGTATGATGGAACATAAGTCTTAAGGATACCCTAGGGAGGTTTATATAGAAGTCACCTTGCTAGGGTTTACAAGTTACAACTGATCCAGATATGGACTCAGAGGCTTTTGACCTAAACCGATTGGGCTTCAAGTACGCTTCTGGCCTTCAGTCTCCAGTCGCCAGGCTTTTCCTTTAGTCGCACTCCAGTCGCCGTCCTTCAGGCCCACTCACAGGCCCTTCGGCCCAATCGGAACGTCCTGCTGGGCATACCCCCTTCGGCATATCCCCATCAGTAGTCCCCGAGGCCATCGTTGATTCAGGTGCAGGTGTCCCTTTGGCTGTCGAAATAGGCGAGCCCAATTTGGATGCCAAGTCGAGTCGGCGCTGGACTCCATTGGAACCAAGGAAATTTTTCCTAGGCTTCCACTTGTCACTCTAGCGGATGTCACCGCTACCAAGTCGCTGCTTTGGCGAATGGAGAAGACTAGCGGGTAGCAGTGGAATGGAGGAGTTGGACCGTTAATTCTGGTCAAACTATCCGTTGGAAATCCCAACAGTAACTTCGGCGTAATTACCGTAGGTAACGGCTACCCCGAATTTGGTGGGTAGCATTCCCATATAAGGGGAGTGACGAATCAGCTCTGCAAATCCTTCCCTGCATTCTTCATTCTCCCATATTCATTCTTCCTGCCTTCAACCTTCCTGCCTTCCTTCGATTCGATCTTTCCGCGTCGTGCGATTCCACATCCTCCTTGATGGCGCCTCGCAAAGGCTCATGGGGAAAATCCAAGTGCACCACAGCCCAACTCAAGTCCTTCGAGGACGCCGGGGTCCTCCGCAAGGGGAACTAGCGGGTTCCTCCCTCCTCCGAGACCGAGCGAAAGCCATGAGCTGGCGAATTCATCTGTTTCCCCAGTCATCTAGAAAGAGGTTTGGGGTTCCCCACCTCGTTCTTCTTCTGCCACTTCTTCGCGTATTACACGATCAAGCCATCGGATCTTGGCCCACACAGCATCGAGCAGCTAGTGATCTTCGTCGCCTTCTATGAGTGCTACCTCGGCTGCATGTCGTATTTTCTGCTGTGGTTGGAGCTCTTCCATGGACGCATCGGGCGCGAGGCGTACGGCGACTTGATATTGGTTGTAGGCGGTGTCACGTTCCAATTGAAGCCGAAAGCTAACTTCATTAAGCTCCTTCTGCCAAAGAAAGCCGCCAGCGAGTGGAAGAAGAGTTGGGTCTATGTGAAAGAATCCACTCCCCCCGGCGAGGTGGCACTTCCCGAGTTCGTCGTCGAGAGGAGCGAGCCTTGCCGTTTGGCACCGAAGAAGCTCCCCGAAGACCAGAGGATGGCCATCGCAGAGATGATGGACCAGATCTAGACGCTGAAGCACCAGGGGTTGACTTCAGTCAACCTTTACAACAGATGGCTCAGGCGGCGCCTGGTTCCGCTAGCGGCTCGACCGCATTGGATGTACGAGTACAGCGGGAAGCACAACCCCTCCTGAACTAGTAAGGAATCATGGGAGGCCGAGGACTACAAGTCCGCCCTGAAAAGGATCACTGACACATAATTCACCACCGTGTCGTTGGGTTCGCCCCCTACACTCCCATGAAGAACGAAGCCCCCACATTAAGTTTTCTCCCCAGTCGTCATTTCTGCATCTTGCTTCGTAGTCGCAGCATTTTGTGCTTACTCGTGGCGGTTTTCAGCTGTTTTAGGTGTTGGAGGGATGGCTTCCTCCGCTCGATGAAGACGTTCACCGGGAGCTTGAGGAGGACTCCGAGGGAGACTCCTCCAAAAGCGACGAGGAAGAGGAGGTCCCTCCCCCAGCGCCTGTGGCTTGCAAGACTCGCATGCAGAAACAACGCGAGTTCGAGGCAGGTTGTAGCCTGGATGAACACGACAGAGGCGACGAGGTCGCGCAGGAGCACACATCCCGGCGTACGGCCACACCGTCGAAGCCCGCGCACAAGCCCAAGTCACCAGCGAAGAAGCCAATGTCGCCGTCCAAGTCGGCGGTGGTGTTTGAGTCAGATGATGATTCTGACGATGAAGACACCCCCAAAGTCACGCGCAAAGCCCCAAAGGGCGCGATCCTGATGAAGGGGTTGGAGGGCGAGGACACCGAGGCGGCGGTAGAAGTTCCCCTGGCGGCGATTACACCGACGGTTTTGCGGGCTCCAAGCCAGGAAGCGGTTAGGGCAGCAACGTCTAAGTCGCTGCAGCCGTCGAGAGTGACCGCGTCTTCGGAGCCGGAAATTCCGGCGACCGCGGCTTCGTTGTCGAGGAAGCCCGCAGTGTCATGGGTTCCATACATCTTTGAGAGGGGGCTCACTCGCAAGCTGGGCCCCGAGTTGGATAAGCCTGCCCACATCAGCACCGGGCTGCACGTTCTCCCAGTCGCCAAGTAAGCCTTGCATTTTACATTCTAGATTGTGTTCCATCTTGTGCCGTTCTTCGTGTTGATCTTGACGTTTTGACAGTTCCGGAGTCAAAAAGATCGGTCGTCCTTCGGTGGCGAAGATTCCGCCGACCTCTACCGTAGGAGAAGGTGACCTCCCCAAGAAGAGGAAGTCCGCTGATGACGCCACGGCCGTGGAAGGCATGAAGTGGAAAAGGGACGGTGCCGAGGATTCTGCCGAGCTGACTAGCGCCAAGGGGAGCGACCCAGCTGCAGTCGTCGAAGAGGCGATGGCTGCACAGTCGGAGCGAGTCGCCCCTGCGGCGGGAGCGCCAACTCCAACGACTAGCGCCCCGGCTAAGGCATCAGCGACGTTCCCTCGCTTCATGGCGAGGGGGTTCCCAAGCGTGGCGGATAACCAGTCTCCGTAGAGCCCGGAGGTCGTCCATGGAAACGTTTGGTCTCGTCGTGGGCGCACCTCCTTCATAGTCCCATCGACTGATGCCGGCGAGCTTCATAAAATGCTTGGTGCCGCCATTCAGGTATGTGCAGTCCCCGAGTGTCTAGCTGCTGAATTTCAGCGGCTAGGCACTGAATTGTTTCTACTCTCCAGTCCCCGAGTTCCTAGTCGCTGAATTTCAGTGGCTGGGAACTTGATGTTGCTCTTTGGTAAGTACTGAACATTGTTGTCTCTACAGGGTTTGCAAAAGGAATCGACCGACCGACATGCCGCAAGGGAGCGCTTGGAACGAGATCTGCGCGAAGTGCAGGAGGCTAACCGGCGACTCCAGGAAACTGTTGGTAAGTACCTGCCTTTCTTTCCCTTTCTCTTTCATATATGACCTGTGTTTGTATGACTCGCTGATGACTTTTCTTTCAGATGGTCTCCCGGCTGCAATTTCCAATGCCCGTGAAGGGTATGTTCCAGTCGCCGAACTGGACGCGGCGAATGGGCGAATTACCTCGCCGATCCAAGAGTTGGAGGAGGCGAGAGCGGCCTCAGTTTCTTCTGAGGACCGAGCGAAGGCTGCGGTTGCTGCGGCTGAGGAGGAACGCAAGGCCATGGATTCGATCATCGTGGGGCTGCACAATGATCATGCCGCCTTGGAGAAGCATGTCACGGAGAATTGCCGCAAACTCCTCGGTGAGTCTCCGTCGTTGCTTGACTTGTTTGGCGAGTCCCTGATTGGGGGAGTCCGTAGTTTCACTGATATCTAGTTTTGCAGCTGTGGTAGGCCAAAGCGACCTGGTGGTTCAAACTTTCGACGCATCGCAGTGCATCACTGCCGTGGTGAACGTGGCCACGGCTTCAATGTTATGCGTCCAAGCGGTTCTTCAAGGCATGTCCCCCACCGAGGTTATTCCTGGGTGGCTTACAGAGGTGTGGCGCTATCTGGAGGAGGCGCCTGTCGTCGTGGAGTGGATGGCGCGCTCGGAGTTCAGGCGCGAGGCCACCACGGCATTGAGCCTGGGTCTCGCCCACTTCCCCGACGACTTTGACCTTGACGATGTGACCAGTGGCTACCCATCACCGACTGGCACGGTGGAGATGTCAGAGGTACTGAAGCTGACTGCGAAGGCTGCCACTTTTGTTGATCGGGTCCTGGCGATGGGGGATCCCCTGCCATACCAGGAGACGGTGTTGGCACCTTGCAACCCCGAGCCAGAGCATCGCGACATGAAGTTGGAGCAGCCCTTCCGGTCGGCGTTGTCGAAGTCGCTGACGACCTACCCGATGAACTCGTGGCAGCCTTTTGTTCGTGTCAAGGGGGTGGTGGTGCTTCTTCATCAGGACCTATGGAATAAACAATGTAGTTTGGCCGTTTGTAATGTACGCCAAGTGGCGACTACTGTAACATGCTCAACATTTTGTAATATATGCCAAGGGGGGTCAATCGACTCGTATTGCGACCAGGATTGTGTGGTGTGTTTATTTTTGATTGAGCGAGTCCCCGAGCGCGTCCGCCCTTTAATGGGGTATAACTCGATTGTGTACTTTTGTGTTTTATTTTGGTTCTGAATTGCTTTATCTCTCGCGTCTTCTGAGTGGCGAGTCCCCGAGCGCGAGTGGGATTGTTTTGTAGGCGAGTCCCCGAGCGTGGTGCTCGACCGTATTGGGCGTGTTACTGTTGTAGGTTGTTAATGCGTTGTTTGTAACGCGTCTCTTCCCCTGGCTGGGAGAGCCAGTCGCTGGGCGAGTCCAAGGCAGCTCTCTTACTTGGTGCGTTCCCGAGCTGCGTGGGGGTTTCCATTTTGCAGAGTCCCCGTGCGTGGTACTTAACCGTCCGAGTCGCTTTGCACGAGGATGGGAGGGACAGGTCGCTATGAGAAGCGTATACCGGTTGTCTTGGCCCGATGGGCCAGTCGAGCTAGGCGACTCCAATGGCGGCTCCGGGTTGGTGTTTTCGTGGACGTCCCAAGGCCCGAGTATTTCCGGCGCCCTTGTGCCGCACTACTTAGCCATGCCAGTCGCTCGACCAAAGGTTCACTTCCGTGAGTAGCATATTGCTGATATGTACGAGTGCGAGTGGCAGAAGAATATGGCGAGTAGACACAATTTCATTATATATGCCAGATGAGTACAATTTGAGGTTCTATGTATAGAACTTTCTAAGGAGGTTTACATTCCATGGCCTTCTGACCTTGAGCTGTCCGTCACCCCGTATGTCGATGAGGTAGTAGGCATCATTTCCGAGGACTCGCCCTATGGTGAATGGCCCCTCCCATGGGGGGGAGAGTTTGTGCATGCCTTTCTTGTCTTGGGCCAGTCGTAGGACCAGGACGCCTTCCTAGAAGGTGCGAGTCCAGACTCGGCGGCTGTGGTAGCGGTGGACTCCTTGTTGGTAGATGGCGGTGCAGGAGAGGGCCAGTTCGCGTGCCTCGTCAAGTTGATCGACGTTGTCTTGGCAGGCGACCTCATTGGTCGCTCGACATAGTTGGCGACTCAAGGTGAATCGTGCTCCAGGTCAGTTGGCATTACGGCCTCGGCGCCATGCACCATGAAGAAGGGTGTGAACCCAGTGGAGCGATTGACGGACATGCGGATCCCCCATATTACAGAGGGGAACTCGTCAACCCAGCACCCTGGGGTGCGTTCGAGGGGCACCTAGAGTCGCGGCTTGAGCCCGTTGAGGACGCTCTGGTTGGCACGTTCTGCTTGGACGTTCGACTCAGGGTGGGCGGCTGAAGCGAGGTCGAGTCGTATGCCATGTTCTTCACAGAATTCCGCCATGGCCCCGTTGGCGAAATTGGTGCCGTTGTCCGTTATGATGCTGTGCGGGTAGCCATACCGATAGATGAGCTCGCGTAAGAACTTGGTGGCCGTCTTGCCGTCGCACTTTTTGATTGGCTTGGCCTCGACCCACTTGGTAAACTTGTCGACCGTGACCAGGAGATGGGTGAAGCCATACGGGGCCTTCTTGAACGGGCCTACCATGTCCATGCCCCATACAGCGAATGGCCATGTAACAGGGATGGTCTTGAGTGCCGAACTAGGGAGGTGCGTCTGGTGGGCGTACTTCTGGCACCCGACGCATCGCTGGACGATGTTGGTGGCGTCAGCGTGTGCGGTCAGCCCGTAGAAACTGCATCGCATGGCCTTGGTGACTAGCGACTTGGCGCACGCGTGATGGCCGCAGTTGCTGACGTGAATGTCCTAGAGGATCTTGCGGCCTTCTTCTGGCTGTACGCAGTGATGTAACACGCCAGTCACGCTGCGTCTCTGGAGCTCGTCGTTGATGATGACGAAGCATTTGTAGCGGCGCATGATCATTCGCGCCTCAGTCTTGTTGCTTGGTAGGATCTTGTGCTCTAGGAAGGCAACGTATGGTGCTGTCCAGTCGTTAGGCTCCACAACCATGGCGACTAGGGCCGGCTCTGGTTGCAGCGGTATCCCGACGTCGATCTCCTTTGGTGGGATGACCGAAGGTTTGTGGATGATGTCGAGGAAGACACCTGCTGGTGGCGCCTGTCGGGCCGACCCGATGCAGGAAAGGGCGTCTGCCTCCTAGTTCTTGCGTCTATCAATCCACTCGACGGAATAGCCGTCCAAGTGCCCTCCCAGCTGGTCTACCGCTTGGCGGTACGCGATCATTGTTGGAGAGACGGCATCGCCTGTCCCGGCGACCTGGCCGGCGACTAGGTCGGAGTCGCCATAGCATCGTAAGCGGTTGGCGTTCATCACTTTAGCAGCTCTCATGCCATGAAGGAGGGCCTCGTATTCTTCCTTGTTGTTGCTGCAGGGCTTGAAGTTCAGGTGGAGCACGTAGCGGAGCTTGTCTCCTTTGGGAGAGGTCAGTATGACCCCTTCCCCTGTGCCGTCGGCGTTCTTGGAGCCATCAAAATGGAGCGACCAGTAGTGGAGGTACAGGAGGTTTTCCGGCTGCTGTGCTTCTTCCCAATCTGCGAGGGAATCAGCTAGGGCTTGTGACTTGATCGCTTTGCGGGGCTCGTATTTGATGTTGTGGACGCCGATTTCGACGGCCCACTTGGTGACTCGCTCAGTCGCCTCGCGGTTGCGTATTATGTCCTGCAGCGGTGCGGAGGAGACCACCATGATCGGGTGCTCCTGGAAATAGTGTTGGAGTCGCCGCTAAGCTTGGAATACCGCATACACTAGTTTCTGGTACTGTGGGTAGCGCTGTCGTGAATCTGCCAGGACTTCGCTGATGTAGTAGACAGGGCGCTGTATGAGGCGCTCCTTGCCCTCCTACGGTCGTTCGACGACCATCACGGCGCTGATGACTCGAGTGGAGGCTGCGACATAGACGAGCATTGGCTCTTTGTCGAGTGGAGCGGCGAGGAGTGGAGTCGCGAGTAGCACTTATTTGAGCGCTTTGAGTGCATCGTCGACCTCTGCATCCCATTGGAACATGGGGTTCTTGCGCATCAGGCGGTAGAGGGGCATTTCCTTCTCTCCTAGTCGAGGGATGAAGCGACTGAGGGCCGCGACTCGCCCTGCCAACTTCTGGACGTCGCGCAGGCACTCGGGTTTCCCGAATCGCGCGATGGTGTCGATCTTTGTGAGGTTGGCTTCGATGCCTCGCTTGGAGACTACATACCCCAGGAGCTGTCCGGTGGGGACGCCGAAGGTGCATTTTCCGGGGTTCAGCTTGATGTTGTACCTCCATAGGTTTGCGAAGGTTTCGGCCAGCTCGGCGAGCAGGTCGTCCTGGCGGGTGGATTTCACCACCACGTCGTCGATGTAGACGTGAATGTTGCGGCCAATTTGGCTCGCTAGGCACTCCCGCATGCATCTCTGGTATGTAGCGCTGGCATTCTTGAGGCCGAAAGTCATGGCCGTGTAGCAGAAGGCACCAAATGGCGTGATGAACGCTGTCTTCTCCTCGTCCTCGACTGCCATCTTGATCTGGTTGTAACCAGATTAAGCGTCGAGGAAGCACAGCGACTCCGATCCGGCGGTCAAGTCGATGATTTGATCGATGCGCGGTAGTACGAACTCCTCCTTCGGGCAGGCGCTGTTGAGGTTGGTGTAGTCTATGCACATCCTCCATGTGTTGTTCATTTTTAGAACCAGGACTGGGTTTGCCAGCCACTTGGAGTGTTTGATTGGCCAGATGAAGCCTGCGGCTAGCAGGCGCTGTACTTCTGCGGTGATTGCTCGATGGCGCTCTTCATTGAAGGGCCATAGCAACTTCTTTACTGGTCGCACTTTCGGGTTGGCATTGAGTTTGTGTTCAGCGAGTTCCCTCGGGACACCTGGCATGTCAGATGGCTTCCATGCGAAGATGTCGTGGTTCTCACGGAGGAACTTGATGAGCGCTCTTTCCTATGCGGGGCTCATGTGCGCCCCGATGGTGACCGTCTGGCTGGAGTCGCCCGGGACGACCTCGACGGTGCGGGTGTGCGTGGTCGCCTCGAACGTGGAATTCGCGGCGATTGGTTTCTTAAGGATGGTGGGGTCGTCCTTGTTGATGTTTCCCACATATTTCGCAAGCTCCTCCGCGTGGTCGGTCTCCGCAGCGATGATGGTGTCGGCAAGCTCGGCTCTTTTGTCCTCGCATTCCACGGCCATGTCAGGGTCGCTGTGGACGGTCATGATGCCGCTTGGCTCTGGGAGCTTCATCATGTTGTAGGCGTAGTGTGGGGTCGCCATGAATTTAGCGAATGCCTGGCGGCCCAGGACGCAGTGGTAAGGGTTGCGGATGTTCACCAGCTCGAATACGATGCTCTCCGTGCGGTAGTTTGCCGGAGTGCCGAAGGTGACTGGCAGCGTCACTTTTCCGATCGGGTACGCCTTCCGACCGGGGATGATACCGTGGAAGGTCGTTAGGGTTGGCTTGATGGCTGCTTCTGGGAGCTGGAGCCTCTTGAATGTGTCTAGGTACATGACGTTGATGGAGCTCCCACCATCCATTAGTGTCTTTGGCAGCTAGTAGTCGGCCACCTTGGGTCTAACTATCAGGGCGACTCGCCCTGGGTATTCGATTCTTGGCGCGTGGTCCTGGCGACTCCAGGTGATGCTCTGCTCGGACCAGTTGAGGAAGCGAGGGATGTCGACTTGCGTCACCGCATTGACGGCGACCACGCGGGCGAGCACCTTCTTCTCGCGCTTGGTGCCGAGTCCGATGAAGGTGTGTAGCGAGCCAACGGCAGTGCCGAAGCCGCTGGCATTCCTATGCGGTTGTTATTGGGGTCCTCCCTTGCTCGCCTCGCTTTTTCAATCTCTTTAAGATAGTGGCAATCCGTGGTGGTGTGGGTGGTGGGTTTTCCCTCCCTGCTATGGTAGATGTAGGGCTGATTGAGCAGGGCGGCGGGGTCGAATTTTGGCCTCGCTGTGTTGTTGGAGCGATAATTTCCGCTGTCGCGGTAGTGTCCTTCGTCGTGGCGGTAGCTCTTAGGGTTGCGCTGGCCGTAGCCGGCGTTGGCGACGTAGTCGACTCGCCCGTCCGTGCGGCGCTTGCCGGTGATGCGGGTGTTGCTGTAGCGCATGTCGCGTAGGCGCCCGCTATCGTGGATGCTGGTTCGACGTCTTCCTCCCGACTCGTCGTCGGAGTCTTGGTTGGGGTCCTCCTCCGCATAGAGGTTGGCGATCTCAAGGAGGTCGGGGATGTTGTCGAGCGTCCGGTAGACCCTCTTGATCTTAGCGACCAGGGGTTCATACCGGCACGCGTTCTTGAAGCAGTGTATTGCCGTATGTGGGTGGATGCCGGAGGCGTTGATCCACAGTTCTTGCCATCTTTGGATCCAGCGGCGAGTCGACTCGCGTTGTCCCTAGAAGCATCACTCCAGGTCTTCTATGGTGGTGGCGCGGGTGTAGGAGCCCTCGAAGTACCTGATGAAGGCGTCCCGCATTTCTTCCCAGGAATCGATGCTGTCGGTGAGAGGGTGTTAATCCATTGCCGAGTCGCACCCTCCATCATCAGGGGGAGGTAGCGAGTGGCGAGCAGGTCGGTGTGGCCTGCGATTCCCATTGCCATGAGGTATGTGTCCAGCCAGACAGTTGGATCGTACGTTGGGTCGTACTTTTCAATCTCCTTGGGAGCCTTGAAGTTGGAGGGGTATTTTTCCCCGCGAATCATGGGCCCGAAGCATTGTGGCTCTACTGGACTGAGCGAGCCCCTTGGTTCTGGGTCGCTGCGGTTGGTGAGGGTGTGCCTCAAGTCGTTGGGCTGGCGCACCCACCATGCCCTGTTGTTGATGTTGTTCGTCCGGGCATCAATGGGCTGCCCATTGGCGGCGAGCGTGTTATCCGCCGGTCGCGGCTCATTGGTGGATAGCGCGGGGTTGGCGGCCCGTGGTTGGTTCGCCAAGGGCTGTGGTGGAGGGAAGGTCACTGCGTTGGCGACGGTGGGGTGACCGCTTGAGGCGGATCTGCTTGCTGAGGAACGGGAATACATCCGTCCCCGCGGGTCGACTCCCGCAGCTTGTTGCTCGACGGCCTTGGCGAGTAGGGCCTTGGCATACTAGATCTATAGCGTGCCGTCGCCTTGAACGTCGAGGTTGGCGACCGCGGCATCGGCCGCGACGACATTGTCCATCCGGGTGGAGTAGAGTGGTAGCCCGTTGGCGTCACGGGCTTGAGGCGAGATGATGTTCCGCGGTTGATCCGGCGGGTGCGCGCAGCCAATGGGTGGTGGACGGGCTCCAGTCACCGGTACGCCGGGTGGTGGTCTTGCGGGATTGCTTCCGCCTGGCAGCGCGTTCTCGCAGTATTCGCGCTCGGCTGCACGTGCAGGGTCGCTTTTGTCGTTGAAGTTCAGGAATGGGCCCTAGACGTTAGAGTTCAGGCGGGTCTTGATGCGACGCTAGTGATAGAGTGATAGCTCCCGCGCTGTTTCTCGCTTGAGGCGGTATTTCTCGCGCTCGGCGAGTTCGTTGTGTTGCGCCTCCGCGAGCCGCGGGAGGGCTTCCTCCACCTCCGTGGCCGTCACAGTCGGCGGGATCGGCATGGAGAACGGATCTGGCGGGGCGGCCGTGTTGCCCGCCATGTAGATCGCGTTGAAGCGATTGGATCTAGCGCGGAAGTCTTCAAGCGACTCCGAGCCGGAGGCGGAGTCGAAGATCCCGAGGATGGAGGGATCCTCGAAATCCTCTGGGTTGGAGACTCATGTGATGGAGTCCTCTCATGACGCGGCGGTGATAGATCCATCGACCAAGGCAGGGGTCACGGAGTCGGCGTAGTCATTAAGGGCCTCGTCGTTGGTGGCGGCGTTGGTCTCGGCCGTGCTACTGGCGGCCTATACGTACTTGGTGACGAGGCTCCTGATGGAGCAGACCTGCTCTTTCGAGAGTAGGTCACGGTGTGGCGGCGATGCGCCAACGATCATTGTTGCAGCTGGGTCGACCGTGCAGGTGAAGCCGACGAAGAGGTTGATGGAGACGACCAGCATCACCGCGCCGTGAGTGGCTGGGCATGACGCGGGGATGTCGGTGCTGGGCAGGATCTGTAAGATCCCACCAATGGCGATCATGCGGCCGGTGGCGAGCGGCCAATCGATCTCCGAGTAGGGTCTCGCCGCAGAACTCAGGACAGTCCCGCTATGCCCCATGGTGGGCGCCACTGTCGTGGAAATGGCCACGGCAGTCGCTGCTACTGCCAGCGATTAAATGTAATGTGAGGAAGAGCTAGCGGCCATCTGCGGTGCGAGATGGGGCGGATGCACATGGTTTATCCAGGTTCGGCCCCCTAGAGGGTAAATACCTACTCCTGCTAGATTGGATTGATGGAGAGCGAGTTACAAGGGTGGCGAGCTCGGCGTCTAAGCAGCGAGTCGCTTGAGGGGGTGTATGATGGAACATAAGTCTTAATGATACCCTAGGGAGGTTTATATAGAAGTCACCTCGCTAGGGTTTACATGTTACAACTGAGCCAGATACGGACTCAGAGGCTTTTGACCTAATCCGATTAGGCTTCAAGTACGCTTATGGGCCTTCAGTCTCCAGTCGCTAGGCTTTTCCTTTAGTCGCACTCCAGTCGCCATCCTTTAGGCCCACTCATAGGCCCTTCGGCCCAATCGGAACGTCCTACTAGGCATACCCCCTTCGGCATATCCCCATCAGTAGTCCCCGAGGCCATCGTTGATTCAGGTGCAGGTGTCCCTTTGGCTTTCGAAATAGGCGACCCCAATTTGGATGCCAAGTCGAGTCGGCGATGGACTCCATTGGAACCAAGGAAATTTTTCCTAGGCTTCCACTTGTCACTCTAGCGGATGTCACCGCTACCAAGTCGCTGCTTTGGCGAATGGAGAAGACTAGCGGGTAGCAGTGGAATGGAGGAGTTGGACCGTTAATTCTGGTCAAACTATCCGTTGGAAATCCCAACAGTAACTTCGGCGTAATTACCGTAAGTAACGGCTACCCCGAATTTGGTGGGTAGCATTCCCATATAAGGGGAGTGACGAATCAGCTCTGCAAATCCTTCCCTGCATTCTTCATTCTCCCATATTCATTCTTCCTGCCTTCAACCTTCCTGCCTTCCTTCGATTCGATCTTTCCGCGTCGTGCGATTCCACATCCTCCTTGATGGCGCCTCGCAAAGGCTCATGGGGAAAATCCAAGTGCACCACAGCCCAACTCAAGTCCTTCGAGGACGCCGGGGTCCTCCGCAAGGGGAACTAGCGGGTTCCTCCCTCCTCCGAGACCGAGCGAAAGCCATGAGCTGGCGAATTCATCTGTTTCCCCAGTCATCTAGAAAGAGGTTTGGGGTTCCCCACCTCGTTCTTCTTCTGCCACTTCTTCGCGTATTACACGATCAAGCCATCGGATCTTGGCCCACACAGCATCGAGCAGCTAGTGATCTTCGTCGCCTTCTATGAGTGCTACCTCGACTGCATGCCGTATTTTCCGCTGTGGTTGGAGCTGACCGCATCGGGCGCGAGGCATACGGCGACTTGATATTGGCTGTAGGCGGTGTCACGTTCCAATTGAAGACGAAAGCTAACTTTATTAAGCTCCTTCTGCCAAAGAAAGACGCTAGCGAGTGGAAGAAGAGTTGGGTCTATGTGAAAGAATCCACTCCCCCCGGCGAGGTGGCACTTCCCGAGTTCGTCGTCGAGAGGAGCGAGCCTTGCCGTTTGGCACCGAAGAAGCTCCCTGAAGACCAGAGGATGGCCGTCGCGGAGATGATGGACCAGATCTAGAGGCTGAAGGACCAGGGGTTGACTTCAATCAACCTTTACAACTGATGGCTCGGGCGGCGCCTGGTTCCGCTAGCGGCTTGACCGCATTGGATGTACGAGTACAGCGGGAAGCACAACCCCTCCTAAACCAGTAAGGAATCATGGGAGGCCGAGGACTACAAGGCCGCCCTGAAAAGGATCACTGACACAGAATTCACCACCGTGTCGTTGGGCTCGCCCCTTACACTCCCATGAAGAACGAAGCCCCCACATTAAGTTTTCTCCCCAGTCGTCATTTCTGCATCTCGATTCATAGTCGCAGCATTTTGTGCTTACTCGTGGCGGTTTTCAGCTGTTTCAGGTGTTGGAGGGATGGCTTCCTCCGCTCGATGAAGAGGTTCCCCGGGAGCTTGAGGAGGACTCTGAGGGAGACTCCTCCAAAAGCGATGAGGAAGAGGAGGTCCCTCCCCCAGCGCGTGTGGCTTGCAAGACTCGCATGCAGAAACAACGCGAGTTCGAGGCAGGTTGTAGCCTGGATGAACACGACAGAGGCGACGAGGTCACGCAGGAGCACACATCCCGGCGTACGGCCACACCGTCGAAGCCCGCGCACAAGCCCAAGTCACCAGCGAAGAAGCCAATGTCGCCGTCCAAGTCGGCGGTGGTGTTTGAGTCAGATGATGATTCTGACGATGAAGACACCCCCAAAGTCACGCTCAAAGCCCCAAAGGGCGCGATCCCGACGAAGGGGTTGGAGGGCAAGGACACCAAGGCGGCGGTAGAAGTTCCCCTGGCGGCGATTCCACTGACGGTTTCGGGGGCTCCAAGCCAGGAAGCGGTTAGGGCAGCAACGTCTAAGTCGCTGCAGCCGTCGAGAGCGGCCGCGTCTTCGGAGCCAGAAATTCCGGCGACCGCGGCTTCGTTGTCGAGGAAGCCCGCAGTGTCATGGGTTCCAGACGTCTTTGAGAGGGGGCTCACTCGCAAGCTGGGCCCCGAGTTGGATAAGCCTGCCCACATCAGCACCGGGCTGAACGTTCTCCCAGTCGCCAAGTAAGCCTTGCATTTTACATTCTAGAGTGTGTTCCATCTTGTGTCGTTCTTCGTGTTGATCTTGACGTTTTGACAGTTCCGGAGTCAAAAAGATCGGTCGTCCTTCGGTGGCGAAGATTCCGCCGACCTCTACCGTAGGAGAAGGCGACCTCCCCAAGAAGTGGAAGTCCGCTGATGACGCCGCCGCCGTGGAAGGCGTGAAGAGGAAAAGGGACGGTGCCGATGATTCTGCCGAGATGACTAGCGCCAAGGGGAGCGACCCAACTGCAGTCGTCGAAGAGGCGATGGCTGCGCAGTCGGAGCGAGTCGCCCCTGCGACGGGAGCGCCAACTCCAACGACTAGCGCCCCGGCTAGGGCATCAGCGACGTTCCCTCGCTTCATGGCGAGGGGGTTCCCAAGCGTGGTGGATCACCAGTCTCCGCAGAGCCCGGAGGTCGTCGATGGAAACATTGGGTCTCGTCATGGGCGCACCTCCTTCATAGTCCCGTCGACTGATGCCGGCGAGCTTCATAAAATTCTTGGTGCCGCCATTCAGGTATGTGCAGGCCCCGAGTGTCTAGCTGCTGAATTTCAGCGGCTAGGCACTGAATTGTTTCTACTCTCTAGTCCCCGAGTTCCTAGTCGCTGAATTTCAGTGGCTGGGAACTTGATGTTGCTCTTTGGTAAGTACTGAACATTGTTGTCTCTGCAGGGTTTGCAAAAGGAATCGACCGACCGACATGCCGCAAGGGAGCGCTTGGAACGAGATCTGCGCGAAGTGCAGGAGGCTAACCGGCGACTCTAGGAAACTGTTGGTAAGTACCTGCCTTTCTTTCCCTTTCTCTTTCATATCTGACCTGTGTTTGTATGACTCGCTAATGACTTTTCTTTCAGATGGTCTCCCGGCTGCAATTTCCAATGCCCGTGAAGGGTATGTTCCAGTCACCGAACTGGACACGGCGAATGGTCGAATTAACTCGCCGATCCAAGAGTTGGAGGAGGCGAGAGCGGCCTTAGTTTCTTCTGAGGACCGAGCGAAGGCTGCGGTTGCTGCGGCTGAGGAGGAACGCAAGGCCATGGATTCGATCATCGTGGGGCTGCACAATGATCATGCCGCCTTGGAGAAGCATGTCACGGAGAATTGCCGCAAACTCCTCGGTGAGTCTCCGTCGTTGCTTGACTTGTTTGGCGAGTCCCTGATTGGGGGAGTCCTTAGTTTCACTGATATCTAGTCTTGCAGCTGTGGTAGGCCAAAGCGACCCGGTGGTTCAAACTTTCGACGCATCGCAGTGCATCACTGCCGTGGTGAACATGGCCACGGCTTCAGCGTTATGCGTCCAAGAGGTTCTTCAAGGCATGTCCCCCACCGAGGTTATTCCTGGGTGGCTTACAGAGGTGTGGCGCTATCTGGAGGAGGCGCCTGTCGTCGTAGAGTGGATGGCACGCTCGGAGTTCAGGCGCGGGGCCACCGCGGCATTGAGCCTGGGTCTCGCCCACTTCCCCGACGACTTCAACCTTGACGACGTGACCAGTGGCTACCCATCACCGACTGGCACGATGGAGATGTCAGAGCTACTGAAGCTGACTGCGAAGGCTGCCACTTTTGTTGATTGGGTCCTGGCGATGGGGGATCTCCTGCCATACCAGGAGACGGTGTTAGCGCCTTGCAACCCTGAGCCGGAGCATCGCGACATGAAGTTGGAGCAGCCCTTCCGGTCGGCGTTGTCGAAGTCGCTGACGACCTACCCGACGAACTCGTGGCAGCCTTTTGTTCGTGTCAAGGGGGTGGTGGTGCTTCTTCATCAGGACCTGTGGAATAAACAATGTAGTTGGGCCGTTTGTAATGTACGCCAAGTGGCGACTACTGTAACATGATGTACATTTTGTAATATATGCCAAGGGGGGTCAATCGACTCGTATTGCGACCAGGATTGTGTGGTGTGTTTATTTTTGATTGAGCGAGTCCTCGAGCGCGTCCGCCCTTTAATGGGGTATAACTCGATTATGTACTTTTGTGTTTTATTTTGGTTGTGAATTGCTTTATCTCTCGCGTCTTCTGAGTGGCGACTCCCCGAGCGCGAGTGGGATTGTTTTGTAGGCGAGTCCCCGAGCGTGGTGCTCGACCGTATTGGGCGCGTTACTGTTGTAGGTTTTTAATCCGTTGTTTGTAACGCGTCTCTTCCCCTGGCTGGGAGAGCCAGTCACTGGGCGAGTCCAAGGCAGCTCTCTTACTTGGTGCGTTCCCGAGCTGCGTGGGGGTTTCCATTTTGCAGAGTCCCCGTGCGTGGTACTTAACCGTCCGAGTCGCTTTGCACGAGGATGGGAGGGACAGGTCGCTATGAGAAGCGTATACCGGTTGTCTTGGCCCGGTGGGCCAGTCGAGCTAGGCGACTCCAATGGCGGCTCCGGGTTGGTGTTTTCGTGGACGTCCCAAGGCCCGAGTATTTCCGGCGCCCTTGTGCCGCACTACTTAGCCATGCCAGTGGCTCGACCAAAGGTTCACTTCGGGAGTAGCATATTGTTGATATGTACGAGTGCGAGTGGCAGAAGAATATGGCGAGTAGACACAATTTCATTATATATGCCAGATGAGTACAATTTGAGGTTCTATGTATAGAACTTTCTAAGGAGGTTTACATTCCATGGCCTTCTGACCTCGAGCTGTCCGTCACCCCGTATGTCGATGAGGTAGTAGGCGTCATTTCCGAGGACTCGCCCTATGGTGAATGGCCCCTCCCATGGGGGGGAGAGTTTGTGCATGCCTTTCTTGTCTTGGGCCAGTCGTAGGACCAGGTCGCCTTCCTAGAAGGTGCGAGTCCGGACTCGGCGGCTGTGGTAGAGGTGGACTCCTTGTTGGTAGATGGCGGTGCAGGAGATGGCCAGGTCGCGTGCCTCGTCGAGTTGATCGACGCTGTCTTGGAAGGCGACCTCATTGGTCGCTGGACATAGTTGGCGACTCAAGGTGAATCGTGCTCCAGGTCAGTTGGCATTACGGCCTCGGCGCCATACACCATGAAGAAGGGTGTGAACCCAGTGGAGCGATTGACGGACATGCGGATCCCTCATATTACAGAGGGGAACTCGTCAACCCAGCACCCTGGGGTGCGTTCGAGGGGCACCTGGAGTCGTGGCTTGAGACCATAGAGGACGCTCTTGTTGGCACGTCCTGCTTGGCCGTTCGACTCAGGGTGGGCGGCTGAAGCAAGGTCGAGTCGTATGCCATGTTCTTCACAGAATTCCTCCATGGCCCCGTTGGCGAAATTGGTGCCGTTGTCCGTTATGATGCTGTGCGGGTAGCCGTACCGATAGATGAGCTCGCGTATGAACTTGGTGGCCGTCTTGCCGTCGCACTTTTTGATTGGCTTGGCCTCGACCCACTTGGTAAACTTGTCGACCGTGACCAGGAGATGGGTGAAGCCATACGGGGCCTTCTTGAACGGGCCTACCATGTCCATGCCCCATACAGCGAATGGCCATGTAACAGGGATGGTCTTGAGTGCCGAACCAGGGAGGTGCGTCTGGTGGGTGTACTTTTGGCACTCGACGCCTCGCTGGACGATGTTGGTGGCATCGGTGTGTGCGGTGAGCCCGTAGAAACTACGTCGCATGGCCTTGGCGACTAGCGACTTGGCGCAGGCGTGATGCCCGCAGTTGCTGGCGTGAATGTCCTAGAGGATCTTGCGGGCTTCTTCTGGCTGTACGCAGTGGTGTAACACGCTAGTCACGCTGCGTCTGTGGAGCTCGCCGTTGATGATGACGAAGCATTTGTAGCAGTGCACGATCATTCGTGCCTCAGTCTCGTTGCTTGGTAGGATCTTGTGCTCTAGGAAGGCAACGTATGGTGCTGTCCAGTCGTTAGGCTCCACAACCATGGTGACTAGGGCCGGCTCTGGTTGCAGGGGTATCCCGACGTCGATCTCCTTTGGTAGGCTGACCGAAGGTTTGTGGATGATGTTGAGGAAGACACCTGCTGGTGCCTCCTAGTTCTTGCGTCTATCAATCCACTCGACGGAATAGCCGTCAAAGTGCCCTCCCAGCTGGTCTACCCCTTGGCGGTACGCGATCATTGTTGGAGAGATGGCATCGCCTGTCCCGGCGACCTGGCCGGCGACTAGGTCGGAGTCGCCATAGCATCGTAAGCGGTTGGCGTTCATCACTTTAGCAGCTCTCATGCCATGAAGGAGGGCCTCGTATTCTTCCTTGTTGTTGCTGCAGGGCTTGAAGTTCAGGTGGAGCACGTAGCGGAGCTTGTCTCCTTTGGGAGAGGTCAGTATGACCCCTTCCCCTATGCCGTCGGCGTTCTTTGAGCCGTCAAAATGGAGCGACCAGTAGTGGAGGTATGGGAGCTTTTTCGGCTGCTGTGCTTCTTCCCAATCTGCGAGGGAATCAGCTAGGGCTTGTGACTTGATCGCTTTGCGGGGCTCGTATTTGATGTTGTGGACGCCGATTTCGACGGCCCACTTGGTGACTCGCTCAGTCGCCTCGCGGTTGCGTATTATGTCCTGCAGCGGTGCAGAGGAGACCACCATGATCGGGTGCTCCTGGAAATAGTGTTGGAGTCACCGCTAAGCTTGGAATACCGCATACACTAGTTTCTAGTACTGTGGGTAGCGCTGTCGTGAATCTGCTAGGACTTCGCTGATGTAGTAGACAGGGCGCTGTATGAGGCGCTCCTTGCCCTCCTACGGTCGTTCGACGACCATCACGGCGCTGACGACTCGAGTGGAGGCTGCGACATAGACGAGCATTGGCTCTTTGTCGAGTGGAGCGGCGAGGAGTGGAGCTGCGAGTAGCACTTATTTGAGCGCTTTGAGTGCATCGTCGACCTCTGCATCCCATTGGAACATGGGGTTCTTGCGCATCAGGCGGTAGAGGGGCATTTCCTTCTCTCCTAGTCGAGGGATGAAGCGACTGAGGGCCGCGACTCGCCCTGCCAACTTCTAGACGTCGCGCAGGCACTCGGGTTTCCCGAGTCGCGCGATGGTGTCGATCTTTGTGAGGTTGGCTTCGATGCCTCGCTTGGAGACTACATACCCCAGGAGCTGTCCGGTGGGGACGCCGAAGGTGCATTTTCCGGGGTTCAGCTTGATGTTGTACCTCCACAGGTTTGCGAAGGTTTCGGCCAGCTCGGCGAGCAGGTCGTCCTGGCGGGTGGATTTCACCACCACGTCGTCGATGTAGACGTGAATGTTGCGGCCAATTTGGCTCGCTAGGCACTCCTGCATGCATCTCTGGTATGTAGCGCTGGCATTCTTGAGGCCGAAAGTCATGGCCGGGTAGCAGAAGGCACCGAATGGCGTGATGAACGCTTTATTCTCCTCGTCCTCGACTGCCATCTTGATCTGGTTGTAACCAGATTAAGCGTTGAGGAAGCACAGCGACTCCGATCCGGCGGTCAAGTCGATGATTTGATCGATGCGCAGTAGTACGAACTCCTCCTTCGGGCAGGCGCTGTTGAGGTTGGTGTAGTCTATGCACATCCTCCATGTGTTGTTCATTTTCAGAACCAGGACTGGGTTTGCCAGCCACTTGGAGTGTTTGATTGGCCAGATGAAGCCTGCGACTAGCAGGCGCTGTACTTCTTCGGTGATTGCTCGATGGCGCTCTTCATTGAAGGGCCATAGCGACTGCTTTCCTGGTCACACTTTCAGGTTGGCGTTGAGTTTGTGTTCAGCGAGTTCCCTCGGGACACCTGGCATGTCAGATGGCTTCCGTGCGAAGATGTCGTGGTTCTCACGGAGGAACTCGATGAGCTCTCTTTCCTATGCGGGGCTCATGTGCGCCCCGATGGTGACTGTCTGGCTGGAGTCGCCCGGGACGACCTCGACGGTGCGGGTGTGCGTGGTCACCTCGAACGTGGAATTTGCGGCGATTGGTTTCTTCAGGATGGTTGGGTCGTCCTTGTTGATGTTGCCCACATATTTCGCAAGCTCCTTCGTGTGGTCGGTCTCCGCAGCGATGATGGTGTCGGCAAGCTCGGCTCTTTTGTCCTCGCATTCCACGACCATGTCAGGGTCGCCGTGGACGGTGATGATGCCGCTTGGCTCTGGGAGCTTCATCATGTTGTAGGCGTAGTGTGGGGTCGCCATGAATTTAGCGAATGCCTGGCGGCCCAGGACGCAGTGGTAAGGGTTGCGGATGTTCACCAGCTCGAATACGATCCTCTCTGTGCGGTAGTTTGCTGGAGTGCCGAAGGTGACTGGCAGCGTCACTTTTCCGATCGGGTACGCCTTCCGACCGGGGATGATACCGTGGAAGGTCGTTAGGGTTGGCTTGATGGCTGCTTCTAGGAGCTGGAGCCTCTTGAATGTGTCTAGGTACATGATGTTGATGGAGCTCCCACCATCCATTAGTGTCTTTGGCAGCTAGTACTCGGCCACCTTGGGTCTAACTATCAGGGCGACTCGCCCTAGGTATTCGATTCTTGGCGCGTGGTCCTGGCGACTCCAGGTGATGCTCTGCTCGGACCAGTTGAGGAAGCGAGGGATGTCGACTTGTGTCACTACATTGACGGCGACCACACGGGCGAGCACCTTCTTCTCGCGCTTGGTGCCGAGTACGATGAAGGTGTGTAGCGAACCAACGGCTGTGCCGAAGCAGCTGGCGTTCCTGCTGTACCCGGGTGGGTTATTATTGGGGTCCTCCCTTGCTCGCCTCGCTTTTTCAATCTCTTTAAGATAGTGGCAATCCGTGGTGGTGTGGGTGGCGGGTTTTCCCTCCCTGCTATGGTAGATATAGGGCTGATTGAGCAGGGCGGCGGGGTCGAATTTTGGCCTCGCTGTGTTGTTGGAGCGGTAATTTCCGCTGTTGTGGTAGTGTCCTCCGTCGTGGCGGTAGCTCTTGGGGTCGCGCTGGCCGTAGCCGGCGTTGGCGACGAAGTCGACTCGCCCGTCCGTGCAGCTGGTGATGCGAGTGTTGCTGTAGCGCATGTCGCGTAGGCGCCCGCTATCGTGGATGCTGGTTCGATGTCTTCCTCCCGACTCGTCGTCGGAGTCTTGGTTGGTGTCCTCCTCCGCATAGAGGTTGGCGATCTCGAGGAGGTCGGGGATGTTGTCGAGCGTCCGATAGACCCTCTTGATCTTAGCGACCAGGGTTTCATACCGGCACGCGTTCTTGAAGCAGTGTATTGCCGTATGTGGGTGGATGCCGGAGGCGTTGATCCACAGTTCTTGCCATCTTTGGATCCAGCGGCGAGTCGACTCGCGTTGTCCCTAGAAGCATCACTCCAGGTCTTCTATGGTGGTGGCGCAGCTGTAGGAGCCCTCGAAGTACCTGATGAAGGCGTCCCGCATTTCTTCCCAGGAATCGATGCTGTCGGCGGGGAGGGTGTTAATCCATTGCCGAGTCGCACCCTCCATCATCAGGGGGAGGTAGCGAGTGGCGAGCAGGTCGGTGTGGCCTGCGATTGCCATTGCCATGAGGTATGTGTCCAGCCAGACAGTTGGATCGTACGTTGGGTCGTACTTTTCAATCTCCTTGGGAGCCTTGAAGTTGGAGGGGTATTTTTCCCCGCGAATCATGGGCCCGAAGCATTGTGGCTCTACTCGACTGAGCGAGCCTCTTGGTTCCGGGTCGCTGTGGTTGGTGAGGGTGTGACTCAAGTCGTTGGGTTGGCGCACCCACCATGCCCTGTTGTTGATGTTGTTCGTCCGGGCATCAATGGGCTGCCCATTGGCGGCGAGCGTGTTATTCCCCGGTCGCGGCTCGTTGGTGGACAGCGCGGGGTTGGCGGCCCGTGGTTGGTTCGCCAAGGGCTGTGGTGGACGGAAAGTCACTGCGTTGGCGACGGTGGGGTGACCGCCTGAGGCCGATCTGCTTGCTGATGAACGGGAATACATTCGTCCCCGCGGGTCGACTCCCGCAGCTTGTTGCTCGACGGCCTTGGCGAGTAGGGCCTTGGCATACTAGATCTGTAGCGCGCCGTCGCCTTGAACGTCGAGGTTGGCGACCGCGGCATCGGCCGCGACGACATTGTCCATCCGGGTGGAGTAGAGTGGTAGGCCGTTCGCGTCGTGGGCTTGAGGCGAGATGATGTTCCGCGGTTGATCTGGCGGGTGCGCGCGGCCAATGGGTGGTGGACGGGCTCTAGTCGCCGGTGCGCCGGGTGGTGGTCTCGCGGGATTGCTTCCACCTGGCAGCGCGTTCTCGCAGTATTCACGCTCGGCTGCGCGTGCAGGGTCGCTTTTGTCGTTGAAGTTCAGGAAGGGGCCCTAGACGTTAGAGTTCAGGCGGGTCCTGATGCGACGCTAGTGATAGAGTGATAGCTCCCGCGTTGTTTCCCGCTTGAGGCGGTATTTCTTGCGCTCGGCAAGTTCGTTGTGTTGCGCCTCCGTGAGCCGCAGGAGGGCTTCCTCCACCTCCGTGGTCGTCGCAGTCGGCGGGATCGGCATGGAGAACGTATCTGGCGGGGCGGCCGTGTTGCCCGCCATGTAGATCGCGTTGAAGCGATTGGATCTGGAGCGGAAGTCTTCAAGCGACTCTGAGCCACAGGCGGAGTTGAAGATCCCGAGGATGGAGGGATCCTCGAAATCCTCCGGGTTGGAGACTCATGTGATGGAGTCCTCTCATGACGCGGCAGTGATAGATCCATCGACCAAGGCAGGGGTCACGGAGTCGGCGTCGTTGTTAAGGGCCTCGTCGTTGGTGGCGGCGTTGGTCTTGGCCGCGCTACTGGCGGCCTAGTCGTACTTGGTGACGAGGCTCCTGATGGAGCGGACCTGCTCTTTCGAGAGTAGGTCACGGTGCGACGGCGATCCGCCAACGATCATTGTTGCAGCTGGGTCGACCGTGTAGGTGAAGCCGACGAAGAGGTTGATGGAGACGACCGGCATCACCGCGCCGTGAGTGACTAGGCGTGACGCCGGGATGTAGGTGCTGGGCAGGATCTGTAAGATCCCGCCAATGGTGATCATGCGGCCGGTGGCGAGCGGCCGATCGATCTGCGAGTAGGGTCTCGCCGCAGAACTCAGGCTAGTCCCGCTATGCCCCATGGTGGGCGCCACTGTCGTGGAAATGGCAACGGCAGTCGCTGCTACTGGCAGCGATTGATGGTAACGTGAGGAAGAGCTGGCGGCCATCTGTAGTGCGAGATGGGGGCGGATGCACATGGTTTACCCAGGTTCGGCCCCCCGGAGGGTAAAGACCTACTCCTGCTAGATTGGATTGATGGAGAGCGAGTTACAAGGGTGGCGAGCTTGGCGTCTAAGCAGCGAATCGCTTGAGGGGGTGTATGATGGAATGTAAGTCTTAAGGGTACCCTAGGGAGGTTTATATAGAAGTCACCTTGCTAGGGTTTACAAGTTACAATCGAGCCAGATATGGACTCGGAGGCTTTTGACCTAATCCGACTGGGCTTCAAGTACGCTTCTGGGCCTTTAGTCTCCCGTCACCAGGCTTTTCCTTCAGTCGCACTCCAGTCGCCGTCCTTCAGGCCCACTCACAGGCCCTTCGGCCCAATCGGAACGTCCTGCTAGGCATACCCCCTTCAGCATATCCCCATCATACGACAATATAGTGGTGTATTCCTATTTTCTCTTTGCACATTCTCTCTTTCTCTTCTTCTTCTTTTTCTCTTTTCTTTTTATATATGCTCACACTTTTGTTTAAGTGCTGTGCAAAGAAGCTAGCCATACATTCCACTGCATGTATGAATCCAAAGTTTAATGAGCTCAATTATCAAATTCCAATTGTATATGAAGAATCTTTATGACTTGAAGATTCTACCTCGACTTGTCCTCACACTATTTTGATAGCACTTTTAATTTTCCTTTGTTCAAGGTTTATTTTTCATCTTGACTAATCAAATTATTTATACTTTTATAAATCAAACCATGAACTTACAACATATTGATTAAATTATCTTTATATGGTCCATTAATACCAATGGTATGGAAGAATACTATTGTTATCATCAAGCGCCAGTAAAATTATACTCAAGCCATTCATATATCTAATAAGATAAGCACAAACTCACTAATGCTTCATATATAATAATAAACTCAGAATTTCACAAATGGGATCGACTATTCCTTAAGGAAACTCGTATGATGCAAACTTATTTCTAAATTCGAACTAATGCTAAACTAAAATAGTAATATAAAACTTATAAGATAGATTACAAGGTCTTAAATATCTCCCCAAGCTTGGAATCAAGCTAGGCGGGATCAAATAACTCCTTGTTGGTACCCATTCCTCCTCCTTTGTAGGAAGAGTATTACCCTCTTCTTTTGTGTTTCCATCTTTAACTATGCTTGCAAAGCGGATGCTAAGCTCAGCCATGTCGTATTGAAGCTTCAACATTTTCTTCTTGAGCAATTTCTTCTCAAATGTCAACTCAAAAACAGTTTTAATCAAGAAACCAACTCTACCATCAATGTCATCGACCTTTTTCTCAAGGTCTTTGCTCATCATCCAGTAGGAGTCAATCCCTTCTCCAATTGTTTCAACGCATGCCTTCGAAGCCTTTTCCAACTCATAGATCTTATCATGAATCTCATCTTGCCGCACCTTCTTAGGTTTAAGAAGTGATGGACCAAGAGGAGGTTTATAATAGGATCCTACATTGTGACGATAGGGATTAGGAGGATACACATACTTGTTCTTTCCCCGCTCAGCTTGCCTCATCATCTCCATCCATTGTGGGAACATGTCCTCCCAGTTTGGGAGAGGCTTGATCTCCGAGCAGGATGATGATGGTGGTGATCCTTTAGGTTCTACTTGTTCGATCCTCTTCACGGGCTTCTCTTCTTTCTTCCTCCAGATCTTGTTAACATGGAAGGGATGCATGGCTTCACTACACGGATGTTATTAGAGGGGCTTTTTTAGGGATGACGAGTATTTTTCGAGGCTAGAGGTTGTAGCTCTGTGAAAACTTAATTAAAAAGGTTAGATGCGGTCAGCTTTAAAAAGGGAGGTCAAAAACCCTAGCCGCCTTTCGTAACGAGCAACTATACGGGGGCTGCCCGTATAGGTCCCACCGTATAGTTACGAACTGACTATAGAATTTCTTCTACTATGTAACCAACTATACGGCCGGAACTATACGGGCGGGAATTTTTGTTCCCACTTTATAGTTGGTCGTTAAACTCTCTGTATTCCGAATAATTTTTTTGGATATGGCTTGATATCTATATGACCACAACTATACAGGCAGAATCTTTATTCCCGCCGTATAGTTGTTCATTAAAATATCAGTACCTAGCAAAAATCTTTGTCAAAGGCATCGATTTCTATACGACGGCAACTATACGGGCATAATTTTTATTCCTGCCGTATAGTTGGTCGTTAAACTATCAGTACCTTTTGTAGACGGAAGGGGTGATGTCGAAACAACTATACGACTGTAGCTATACGGCCAGAATTTTTATTCCCGTTGTATAGTTGGTCTTTAAACCCTCTGTGTCCACCAAAAATTTCCTGCTTCTCCAAGGATTCCTTATTACTCTAAAACTTAACGAAATGTCAAGTTTTGATAGAAAAATGGCAGCTTACATTTTCGACCAGTAGTGGTGTTATCAATCTTCCTCTTTCTTTTCTAGAGCTTCAAATCTTCCTCATTGAACACAAGCTCATAAAAACTTTAAAAACTTACTCAAACCTTCACCTTGCATGGGTTGCCTCCCATGAACTGCTCTTTTATTGTCAATAGCTTGACCGTAGTGTTGCTCATTTTGTCCCGAGTCCATTCTTCCTGAAGTTGCCATCCCTTGTATATCTTTGCTCAATCACCTCTTCTGGGGTGATCACTTGTACGGTGATTGCTTATATCTTCTTTTACTCGATAATGCTTCAAGCGTTGTCCATTTTCCACCCATGAAAGAGAGGATGTTTTTCCCTTGAGCTTTACTGCTCCCGATGAATAAGCTTCTTCAACTATATAGTGACCTTCCCACTTTGATCTGAGCTTCCCTGGAAACAACTTAAGATGAGAATTATAGAGAAACACTTTGTCTCCACTTTAAAGGTCTTATTTTCTGTTTTTCTATCATGCCATGTTTTCACTTTTTCTTTAAAAAATCTAGCATTTTCATAAGCCTCACTTCTAAACTCATCTAAAGCATAAATATCTAATAAACGTTTTTTTCTTGCTGCTTTAAGATCATAGTTTAGGTTCTTGATTACCTAGAAAGCTTTGTATTCCAATTCTAAAGGTAAATGGCATGCCTTACCGTATACCATCTTATAAGGTGTCACACCCATTGGATTTATAAACGCAATACGGTATGCCCATAGAGTGTCATTTAACTTGTATGACTAATATTTTCTTGATTTGTCCACTGTCTTCTCGAGTATGGTCTTTAATTCTCTATTGGAGAGTTCCACTTGACCACTCGTTTGAGGATGATATGCTGAATCAACACGGTGAGTTACTCCATATTTGCTGAGGATTTTTCTAAAAGTTCCTTTCATAAAATGAGAACCACCGTTAGTGATTAAAAATTTGGGAACTCCAAACCTGGGAAATATAACATCCTTGATCATCTTCACTGAGGCGGCTGCATTTGCATGGGTTGTTGGAGTGGCTTCAACCCATTTAGTAACATAATCGACACTAACAAGAATATGAGTATAACCATTTGATTCTATAAAAGGTCCAATGTAATCCATTTCCCATACATCAAAGGGTTCGATTATAAGACAATAATTCATTGCCATTTCTTGTCTCTTGCTTATGTTACCTATTCTTTGGCAAGCATCACAGTGTTCTGGCCAATAGAATCTAGATTGAAGTACCTTTGTTGCAGTTTGCTTGCCTGCATGATGTCCTCCATACGGGTTGTCATGACAAGCTTGCAAAATCGCATTCAATTCATGGTTAGAAACACACTTTCGAATCATTCCGTCAGGTCCATGACGAAATAGATACGGATCATCCCAAAATTAATATTTAATATCATTAAAGAATTTCATCCTTTGATTTCTTGTCATACTAGGAGGTATAAATTTTAGTGCGAGATAGTTAGCATAATCTGCATACCAAGGATCAACAATTTCAACATTTGCTAAATACTCTCCCAGAAATGTCTCATTTATAGGTACGGGGTCAGTAATTATTCCCTCCATCCTAGAGAGATGATCCGCTACCGGATTATCCTTACCCCTCCTATCTACTATTTGCAAATCATATTCTTGTAGTAATAGAACCCACCTGTCAACACCCGGATTTTTAATCCCAGATGCCTGTTATGCCATACATTGCAATCCCAGGATTACCATTTTTGTGAGACATAATAGATTGGATATCATAGTACATCATCCATTACAAACCATTATAAGGTCTTACACAAATAAATGATCTCATGATCTAGTCTTAATACAAAAAAGAAGCAGAATAATAAGTGTAGCGGTGGGCTCCATCTTCAGTGTCATAGGCATTGCTGATGATGGGAGATGATCCTAGTTGTCGTAGCCATCCTGCTGTCCTTCTTCCAGGTAGTCCTCCTCATAGTCTGGCCACGGGAATAGCCAGGGATAAAGCCATGAGTACTCTTTAAGTACTCGCAAACTATTACTAACAAGTAAGGTAGTTCTAGTAGGAATTCTAAGTTCTAAGTTTATTTGCAAAGTTAACTTTGAAACTTAAGCTGAGTTTAGAAAGAAAGAAAGATAAAAAAAAGTTCTAGATCACCTAAGTGGGAACTTAGTTGTCATTGTCACAACCATGTTGTGGTCAAGTCATGTCACAAATCATTTCATAAGTCATTTTTAAAACATTTGACGATGGAACTGTATTGCCACTCCAATTGTCCATAACCGCGGACTCGGCTATTCGAATAGTTTGACACTCTATAGAGGTGGTACACTTTTACCACAAAATTCAATACATCCGTTAGGGATAACCCTGAATCATCATACTTAGTATGCGGATAATCAATCATAACCTTTCCTTTACACACTCTAGTATAAGCACCTCTCCTATGAGCTTGGCCTGCCAGCCATGGCCATCTGCCATCCTGGGCACTGCATAGGTGGACAACATCAAGAGGTAGCCTCATCTCAAACCTCTCCCACGAGGGAACTCATACTAATGCATATAAAATTCCGGCTAAGCCTTACCCAATTCAGGTATTGTGGTTGTACGGTAAAATTGGAACGGTATAGCATCCGAACCCAACCATTAGTTTTTTACAAAGGGCTCAGGCTCATGCCTCAATATTTTCATCATCATAAACCATTTGTGTTTCTCAACATATGTCAAAACATCTCAATAGAATGACTCATCATTCCAACGTTTTCATAAGCATTTTCACCAAGTATTCCCATCTAGAGTGATCAAGTTTTTGGTATAGCTCCAACTGTGTTCACTAAGGTAGGATGCTAATCTCAATATCATGCCATAGAATGACATCTACTATAGGCCGAGTTTTATAGCTTTTATGCTATGTAAACTACTTTCTAAAATCTCACGAAGCATTACTAGATCAAGTAAAAGGGTAAAACTTGTAAGTAAAACTTGGGACGGTATAAATCAAGAGGTATAATCAAAGCATCCCTAATGCATCTTTCTTATGTTATCTTGTATAATTCTAGCTTGATAACAATAGCTTGCAAGTTCTAGATTGCAAGGGCTAACTTGCTTAGTAGTGATAGCTTGCCTTGATTGGTGTAGTGGTTGAAATTCTCCTTGTCTTCTTCAGGGTAGAACTCCTCCTCCTCGTAGACTTGGTCGGTACTATCATCTATAAACACATAACAATCACCAAAAAAATTACTTAACTAGTCTATTTAGCACACTAAGGCACACACTTGATGATCCAGTATCATCACAATCATCACAAGATTTAATGAACTAGTTTCATTTATTTTCTTTGAGAAAAGTAATTTCTACTCATTGAAATTAACTAAGATTTAATATTCTCCAATTAAAATATGGGATCATGTGGACACATGTCATCACCACATATTCTAATGCATGGGAAGGTGATTTAAATGTTGGATCACATATTATAAAGTTTAGGATTCATATTTAAATGATTTAAAGTGACTAGAAATGCCTATATAGCATTATTTTGGTACTAGTCCAAAGTCACTGCATGCAAACCTAAATATTATTACATATTTAGATAGGTATTATCAAATGTGATTTTTGAGAGTTGTAATCAACTCAAAAGCTATGATGTTAGATTTTTGAAAAATGTTTGAATGCAGAAAAGTCTAAATCTTGTTATTTTTGCTCTAGGTGATCTATAATTCCAAATGATTTAAATCCAACGGTTTTGGATAGATAATTTAATTATCTTTCTAACAAAATTTGAATCATTCATTTTGGTTCCGTAGAACTCTGTGAATTGATTTTTAAACTAGTGGACAGAATTGACTTTAAGTGTAAAAATAAAAATCTTTATTTGAATCTGCGGGCTAAGGCAGGAAACTAAATGGGCTGGCCCAGTGGCACTCCACGGTGCAGAGGGCAGCCAACAGGGGGGTCCACACGTCAGCGGCTGACTCTAGCACGAAGCGGTACGGGGCGATGTGGGTCGTGCGAATAGAATAGAGATCAACGGTTGTGGTTCATCGTCGACGACGAATAGGTCGCCGGTGAGACTGAACCCTAGCGGCTCAGTGGGGGTCGATTGGGGGCTTACCAGGGCTCCAGCTAATGTGGCGATGGGGGTGATCGGACTGGTGGACAACGGTGGACTCAGGCGTGGTCGCGGCGGCTCCTAGGGTGGTCGGAATCGACGACCGCCTTTCTCCTCTTCTGCGGCAAGCTACGGCACAATTCCGGCGACTGAGGGCTCGAGCGGCTCTGGGGAGAAGTGGGGAAGGTCCAGCGGCGAGAGGGGAGGTGAATGGTGTTCAGAAATGGGATGGGGTTGCCCTCCTTTTACAGGTCGACGAGGGGACCGTGAGGTGTGACCGTGAGCTCATCGGTGACGATGGTACAGAGGGCCAAAGGCATGGGCAGGTTAGGCGGACGTTGCTCTGCCTCCTGGCAGTCAGCTACAGCGTAATGGCGCGGCTAGGGGCGATGGCGTTTTGTCGGGAAAGGTCGACGCTCTACACGGCCGAGGTGGCGTTCGACGCGGCTCACGGCAGGTGCTGGTCACGCGGCATGAAAGGGGCATGTCCGGGAGTGTGCTGGGGTCAAGGCGGAGCAGCGCGTGCAAGATGAGAGCACGGCGTGGCTTGTGCGAGGCTGACGGGGGTGGCGCTCTAGCATGGGCTATGCATGGTGCAGAGGCGGAGAGCGCGGGTCGTCTGTGATAATCCAGGGCTTGGCATCGCTCAGGGAAGGGACAGTGGCCGGTGGTGCTATCACGCCTACCTCCCAGGTACGGCGGAGAGGGGCTGGGTGGTCTCCTGCGAGCTGCCCGTGCTCGACCAGCAGGCATGGGCTCGGGGTGGCGCGGCACTGCTGCTAAAGGCTAAATGTGTTGGGTCCACAGCATAGAAAACAAAAAATTCCTACGATGTGAACTACACGCCAAGATCTATCTACTAGGTACAAAGCAACGGGTGGACATACATCCATCGAGAACTTACCCTCGAAGAAAACGAGTTTTATTAATGAGTAGGAACTCGTGGTTGATGTAGTCATACACTTGTCGATCTCAAGATCGTGACGAAGTCCAGCAGGTCCGGCTCCAGCACGTCCATCAGATCCAGCTCCAGCACCACCAAGTCTAGCACCGCAAAGCAGCGGTGCATCCGTGATCGCACACACGTCCGGTACCCCGACAACCTCCGTCCCTCGCTCCAGCAAAGCAGCGGAAGCAGCAACTCCTTTCCAGATAAAGCCATCGGGAACATGTATCTCGCTAATCCGAGACCATGGGGAAATAATACTAGAGGGGGAGAGAGATCCTTCACAAGGAGGTGTTTTTGAGAAGTGAGGAGAGGGTGGCCTTCTATAGGAGGAGGGGGGTGCCCCTCCTTCATGGCCGGCGCATGGAGGAGGTGTATCTTCACCTCCTCCATTCATGTGGTGGTAACCCCTCCACATTAAAATGCCTCTTCACATTCCCTTTTAAAGTCTCCACTTTAAATGCATTAAATTTCTCCAAATTTAATGCTCTCTCATTTAATAAAACTCTTTTATTATTTTTATTCAGAATTTTGTCAATTACTTTAATTTTAAAAACATTCACATAAAACCCCCTACAACATTTCAATATTACATGCAGAACCAATTTCAGCAATTTCACCCGAAACAGTTTCGGTGTCTATTGAAATAATTCCAGCGCTTTCTTAAATCTTTCGTCTGAAACATATGTGCTCCAAAATGGTGTCCGGTAACTCTTAAGTGTGCCACCTACGGTTCGCGAATAATGCAGACATGATCGAGACCGTTCTCTGATCAATAATCAGCAGCGGGACCTGGAGATCCGTACTGACTCCTACACATTCAACGATGACTTCTGTTATTGTGAGAACCTTTAACGCTTGTAACTAAATCCCTTTGTTTGTCGATATATTACATGTCCGAGATTCGATCATCGGTATCTCCATACCTAGTTTTATCTCGTTACCGACATGCACTCTTTTCTTGTTCCCGTGATATAACATTCTAGTGATCACATCACTTGCTTGCAAGCTATCTTAATGTGATATCACCGAGAGGGCCCAGAGTATATCTATCCGTCATATGGATCGACAAATTCCACTCTTGATCCATGAGCCTCAACATAACACCTTCGTAGTACTGAACCCATCTTTATAGTCACCCTATTACGGTGTGATGTTTGATGTTATCGAGATACTCTTCCGGTGTTAGCAATTAACATGATCTCATGGTCTAAGGATAAAGATTACTTCGTGTAGTGTTATAGCAATATAAACATAATGACTTTGATCGTAATGCTATACTTCGAATGAATGTTCATCACATCATTCCACCAATGTTGTGACCTCGTTATTAACAACATCTAATGTCCATGATCAGGAAACCTTGATCATCTTGTTAATCAACGAGCTAGTCTATAAGAGAGGCATAACTAGGAACCCTTTTTGTTTATTAAATACACATGTATTGACGTTTCCGATCAATACAATTATAGCATGTAAAATAAATATTTATCATAAACATGGAATAAGATAATAACCACTTTATTATTGCCTCTCGGGCATATTCCCTTCAGTCTCCCACTTGCACTAGAGTCGATAATCTAGTTTGAAAAACTTTGCGTATTGAACACCTATGGCTTTCTGGTGTTGCATATACGCTATTGCTAGTGGTTAACATAATCTCCGGATTTGACAGTTTCAGGTCTGTGTGTATTTGCATGTCTTTGCGTCTCTACGCATCACTCATTCTCAAATGAGATGGCATTGTATAAATTTGGTCCTTTGGTGAGACCTTTAGTTCGTTCGGGTTAAAATATGTTGATATTATTGTCACACAATATATCTTCATAGTATTAGCCCACTTTGAACCACACCTAGTTTGATAACAAACTACTTAACACAAATGCCCTCCTATGCTGCTACTATAGCAGCCATATACTTAGCCTTTTGTTGTAGTATCCGTCACAATGTCTCAACTTTGGAACTCATCCAAATCCATCATGGAACATCCTTTCCATTACATTGTGCCACCCATAGTCTAAATTGAGATAAATTTAATTTTGTATCTTGTGCCAAAAATAGTATCAATGTAACACTTTACAATGAACTACCTTTAACTATTTGTCACTTATACATGATATATTCTTAGTTCTTCCAAAGCTCATAAGAATATCTTTAATATTGTCCAATGATCATCTTATGAATCATTTTGGTATATGCTCATAACATTTAGAGCATAGGACATTCTGGATATGTACATATCATGGTATAATCAATCAAAATCTTCTAGACATCAGTGTCTCTAGCTCACCATACTTTTGGGTTGCGCCTCCCTGATTTGAACTTGATAACGCTGCTCGATGCGTCTACCGTTTTGTTAGGCTGTTGGGTCCACATGTCAGCCTCTCATTAGAAGAATCGTGTGTATGATGGAATATTTTCCTTCACTCATGCTACCCTTTTCCAAAGTTGTTAGCGTTACTCGATGGATCTACCACTTAATCAAGCTGTTGGGACCCACATGTCATCCTCTCATTAGAAGAAACATGTGTATGATGGAATTTTTTCCTTCGCTCGCGCTACCCTGTTCCGAAGTTGATAGCGATGCTCGATGCATCTACCGTTTAATCAACCTCCTAGGCCCCACATGTCATCCACTCATTAGAAGAAACGTGTGTATGATGGATTGTTTGCCCTCGGTCGCGCCTTCGTGTTCCGAACTTGATAGCGTTGCTCGCTGCATTAGCTGTTTATTCAGGCTGGTGGGTCCCTTATGTCAGCCTCACATTAGAAGAATCATGGGTATGATGGAATTTTTCTTCTCTAGCACTACCCTGTTCTGAACTAGATAGCGTTGCTTGATGAATATGTCATTTTCTCACGCTGCTGGGTCCCCCATTGCAGCCTATCATTTCAAGAAACGTGTGCATGCTGAACTTTTTTCGTGCTCGCGCCTCCCTGTTTCAAACTAGCAACATTGCTCGATGCAGCATCTGTATAAGGTTGCACTACTGGGTCCCACATATTAGCCTCTCTGTAAATGAAACGTGCGTATGATGGACTTTTTTTGGCCATGTCCGCTGTTTTGACCTTGGCAACATGCTGGGTCCCAGATGTCAACCACCTCTGTGCAGAAACGTATCTATGTTGGGTCCCAGCTGACAGTCTCTATTTGAAAGAAACCTGTGTATGTTAGACTGTTTTTTTGGGTCCCAGATGTCAGCCTCAGAGTACAAAAAATGCTCATAAAGGCTGAATTAAAAAGATTCTGGGCTAACTCGGGGCGGATGCCCTATTCGTCATGGATTATTTTCCATGGGCTCACTCCTAAATGAATAGTTTATGGTCGGTGGCCACAAGACCACGAAAAGGCAGAATTAGAAGGTTTTGGGCTATGTTTGGGGCTGATAGGCTAATTTCATGGGTTATGCTTGGGCCTACTAGGTCCGCCATGTCATCTTCTCTGTAAGTGCAACGTGTCGATGATGAACTTTTTTTGGCCGCATCCTTTGTTTTCACCACGGCAGCTGTTTATGGTCTTACTGTTGGGCCCTTATGTTAGCCTCTCTGGCATGTTCTGGCTTGTGGGTCCCCGATGCAGCCTTGTATGTTCTATATGGTGGGTCCCCGTTGCTAGCCTCTCTGTCCAAGTAATTAAACTTAATTTTCGAACACACCCTCAAAAAAATCGAGGGACGACGTATGCTGGTGGGTCCATGATGTCAACCTCTTTGTAATGTGCTAGAAGAAAAAAATTAAACCCGAGATACACACACATGCGATTCGAACAAAAGACCTTCAAATCAAATAAACATAAACTGAGTGCGTTTCCACTACAACAAAGATATTTATAGAAAACAATATCATTAAACTTTTATTAGTACAACAACTTATGTATTAGTCTTCTTAAAAATATTTTGTGTGTCTATGTTTATCTCTTTTAAAATATAAAAGGGCAGCGCTCCTGGCATCTCAATTTATAAAATGCCACATAATGGGGTATTTTCTTAAAAACATGGGTAGGAGGAGTTTTTTTATTATGAGAGGTGGGGGGCAATGCCCAAAAGGACGAATTAAGAAGAGTTTGGCTTTTCTACATAGGCTGCTCTACGTGGGTTATATTCTACAGGCTATGATCCATGGGCTTCATTCTCACATTTCACTAGGTTGTGCTTAGCAGTCCGCTGACCCCTAAAAGGCCTCGACTATGCTCCATGGGCTCCTTTCTCAAATTTCACTAGACTATGATCAGCAGTCCCCTGACCCTGAAAAGACAGAATTAAAATGTTCTGGGCTAAAGAGGGGCTGAATGAGCTAGATTTCTTTTCCTGGTTAATAAAAATTACATTGTGATGTGCTCAGCCAGATACGAAACAAAGACCTCACAGAGGGAGGCGAAAAGCGATAATTCTTTTTGGCAGATAGTCTTATCAAAATTCAGCAGTACAGAATAAGATAGAAAAATTATCAACAGATTCCAAGTTCATATTCAGGAGCACTTGAACAATTCAGTAGCATTTCAAAAGTTACCAATTCAGCAATATAGACACTGACATACAATAGTAGTACAGAGAGAACCAGTTCTTGTTTCAGCTCTAAAAACCTTGTCGCGCAATCAGTTTGCCCTTTTTACCAAACACACTCGACCATTGGAGCAAGCAAACCTAACGATCAAGTCTCCTTTGAGTACCTTCTTCTCACATCAATGCACGTGTGACCCACGTATGCAACCCAAAATGCCCAAGTCTCATCTAGATTTTGACATGACCATGTTTCAAAAGAAAAACAAGACTATCTACCTCCCTTGATTTAAAAAAGTAGCAGTACATCAGTATTGGTTCCACAAAATTCTTTAGTAATAGTAACGACAGAACATTTGAGAGATTCAGTAGCTTTCCGGCTTGAAATTCAGTAGCATTATAGATATAATAAGTTCTTGTTCCATCTCAAAAAACCTTGGCGCACGATCAGTTTTCCCTATTCTCCGAATAGGCTCGATCATAGGAGCAAGCAAAACTGATGATCATGTCTGCTTCTATGCGAATACCACCTTATTTTCTCAATGCCTGTGTGACCCCCCATATGCAAACCAAAATGCCCAAGACTCATCTAGATAATTGTGACAATGCTAGGTTTCAAAAGAAAAGCAAGACAATCTGCTGCACTTGATCTAAACAAGTAACAATACATCACTATTATTTCAACAAAATACTTTGGTAATAGAAATGAAAGAACAAAGGCAAAGCAATTCCATCTCCTAAATGAAAGAAGAAAGGCAAAGAAATTCCAGACGAAATTCCACCGGGAACATGTATCTCGCTAATCCAAGACCATGGGGGAATAATTCTAGAGGGGGAGAGAGATCCTTCACAAGGAGGTGTGAGGATGAAGGAGGGAATGGGTGGCCTTTTATAGGAGGAGGGGAGGTGCCCCCTCTCTCCATGGCCGACCCATGGGGGGGGGGGGTGACCCCTCACCTCCCCCATTCATGTGGTGGTAACCCCTCCACATTAAAATGCCTCTTCACATTCCCTTTTAAAGTCTCCACTTTAAATGCATTAAATTTCTCCAAATTTAATGCTCTCTCATTTAATAAAACTCTTTTTATTAAATTTATTCAGAGGTTTGTTAATTACTTTAATTAACAAAAATTTACATATAGCCCCTTGCAATATTTCAATATCACATGCAGAACCACTTTCTGCAATTTCACCCGAAACAATTTCCGGTTTCTATTGAAACAATTCCTGCAATTTGCAATTCTTTCGTCTGAAACATATGTGCTCCAAAATGGTGTCTGGTAACTCTTAAGTGTGCCACCCTATGGTTCGCGAATAATGCAGACATGATCGAGACCCTTCTCTTATCAATAATCAGCAGCGGGACCTGGAGATCCGTACTGACTCCTACACATTCAACGATGACTTCTGTGATCGTGAGAACCTTTAACGCTTGTAACTAAATCCCTTCATTTGTCGATATATTACATGTCCGAGATTCGATCATCGGTATCTCCATACCTAGTTTTATCTCGTTACCGACATGCACTCTTTTCTTGTTCCCGTGATATAACATTCTAGTGATCACATCACTTGCTTGCAAGCTATCTTAATGTGATATCACCGAGAGGGCCCAGAGTATATCTATCCGTCATATGGATCGACAAATTCCACTCTTGATCCATGAGCCTCAATATAACACCTTCGTAGTACTGAACCCATCTTTATAGTCACCCTATTACGGTGTGATGTTTGATGTTATCGAGATACTCTTCCGGTGTTAGCAATTAACATGATCTCATGGTCTAAGGATAAAGATTACTTCGTGTAGTGTTATAGCAATATAAACATAATGACTTTGATCGTAATGCTATACTTCGGATGAATGTTCATCACATCATTCCACCAATGTTGTGACCTCGTTATTAACAACATCTAATGTCCATGATTAGGAAACCTTGATCATCTTGTTAATCAACGAGCTAGTCTATAAGAGAGGCATAACTAGGAACCCTTTTTGTTTATTAAATACACATGTATTGACGTTTCCGATCAATACAATTATAGCATGTAAAATAAATATTTATCATAAACATGGAATAAGATAATAACCACTTGATTATTGCCTCTCGGGCATATTCCCTTCAGTCTCCCACTTGCACTAGAGTCGATAATCTAGTTTGAAAAACTTTGCGTATTGAACACCTATGGCTTTCTGGTGTTGCATATACGCTATTGCTAGTGGTTAACATAATCTCCGGATTTGACAGTTTCAGGTCCGTGTGTATTTGCATGTCTTTGCGTCTCTACGCATCACTCATTCTCAAATGAGATGGCATTGTATAAATTTGGTCCTTTGGTGAGACCTTTAGTTCGTTCGGGTTAAAATATGTTGATATTATTGTCACACAATATATCTTCATAGTATTAGCCCACTTTGAACCACACCTAGTTTGATAACAAACTACTTAACACAAATGCCCTCCTATGCTGCTACTATAGCAGCCATATACTTAGCCTTTTGTTGTAGTATCCGTCACAATGTCTCAACTTTGGAACTCATCCAAATCCATCATGGAACATCCTTTCCATTACATTGTGCCACCCATAGTCTAAATTGAGATAAATTTAATTTTGTATCTTGTGCCAAAAATAGTATCAATGTAACACTTTACAATGAACTACCTTTAACTATTTGTCACTTATACATGATATATTCTTAGTTCTTCCAAAGCTCATAAGAATATCTTTAATATTGTCCAATGATCATCTTATGAATCATTCTGGCATATGCTCATAACATTTAGAGCATAGGACATTCTGGATATATACATATCATGGTATAATCGATCAAAATCTTCATGTGATTTTACTCACCAAGTGTTGAAACACATGAATTTTGATACAATCCTTTTCATGCAGCAAGAACCTTTCTTGTTGTTTCCATATTGAACCCTTTCAATATCTCATATATGTATGTCTGGCACAACCATATTAGCGCCTCAATCTATCCATATAGATATTGATGCCAAATATTCCGGTTTTGCCCAAGTCTTTCATCGAAATCTTATTTTAATGAAATTCTTAACATGTGTCAATATAAGATACATCATTTCCAATCAACAATATGTCCTCTACATAATGTATTAGAAATATGTCTCTGCGCTCCCACTTAATTTCTTGCAAATGCAAGCATCTTCATCATCTCTGATGAATTTAAACTCTGTTAACAGTTTCAGCATGGTGAAGATTCCAACTCCGCTATGCTTAATTCAACTATTGAAGTTTGCATGCCCTTTTAGCACCCTTTGAATTAACGAAAACCCTTCGGACCGTGTCATGTACACGTCCTAGGTAACCATTCTATTAGAAGAACCTTGTTTTGTTTATTCAACTACCATATACCAAATTATATGTAGTGGTTGCAACGTTAATCCGTCAAGACTAAATATCGCTATGAAAGATCAAATCTTGTCATAGTCAACTCCTTGAACATTGTCGTAAACTTCTTTCTGACATGTCGACTATTTCATAGATGTTAAACATCCATGTCTATTTCTTTATAGATCCAAACACAACCGATAGGCTTCACGCCTTTCTGGAGGGTCTTCCAAGTTCAAAAACTTGATTTCTCGTGTATGGATACTATCACGGATTCTATGACTTCTAGTCATTTTATGCAGTCAGGGCCCATCATAGCTTCTTTGCATGTAGTCGGTTCATCATTGTCAAAACAATAACGACTTGCTTATCAAATCACACTATTTGATTCTTACCGACCCACACGGTTCAATAGGAACTCTAATCTCCGAGATCACACCTTTTGTAATCATGGGAGCCATGAGCATTGTGGCCGCCACCGGGACACTTTCTGGCGCTGCGCTACTTAGCACATATAGTTCTATTGTCCTCCCACTTAACTTTTCGTGAAAAATTCCTTCTCAAGAAACTTGAAGTTCCAAGTGAAAAACTCTTTTGTCCTTGGTGTTATGGAGAAATTCCCAACAAATTCTTTGGGATAACCTACAAAGACGTGCTTATCTGAATTTGGTTGTGAACATTTTACTTATGCATAGCATACCAAAATTTAAGAAAAGACAATTCGGGTTTTATCCCAAACCATAACTCATATGGTGTCATTTCAACGGATCACGATGGTGCTCGTTTCAGTGTAAAAGAGGTAGTCTCTAAAGCTTCAATCCTTAAAATATAATGGCAGTTTTATAAATTGATCTTACCATGTCAAACATGTTTTGATTTCATCTCTCGAATATGCCATACTCCTATGGTTTACCGGGAAACCCAAATTCATGGAACAATTCCTCAAATCTTAGGTGTTTTGCTAAACATGTAACTCAAATATCTTCCTTTACGATCAAATCATAAACTCTTTTATTTTGTTGTTACAATGATTTTTCACTTCATCTTGAAAGTCTTTGAACAACTTTCAAATGTTTCATACTTCTTCCTTATTAAGTAAATATATAGATATATTCACTCAAATTTTCGAAGAAAGCATATGAAGCAAAAAGATCCATCGCATATGGCTACACATAATGGACTATGCACATCAGCATGCACAATTTCCAATAAGCTAGTCATCCGTTCCTCTTCGGCCTATGGACGGAGTTTCAATTATCTCGAGGAAAGTCTCACAAGCGTCAATTGATCAAAATCAAAAGACTCCAAAAATCCATCAACATGGAGTTTCTTCATGTTTTCCTTCCAATATAATTTAAACAGCGATGTCACTTCATAAGTGATCTTTCAATCATTTGTCTTGCAACATTTTAGCAATAGTGTTTATGGGTGTGATTTATCCAACTAGACTTGTAAAAGTTCATCCATCCTTTATGGAATATGGTAATTATTTGAACAACCATTGTTCTCGTAATACCGGAACAAAATAACAATTATTAAAACAAATCTTGAAGGCTAGGTTTGACGACAATGAAAGCACAATAACACTTTATTTGTTTTCGATGATCATCATCACTTATTCTCTTGCTAGTTACTTAGGCCATTGTAGTTCATCAATTGCGTTGTCATGTATTACACTTCATACCAACCAATTCGGTATCTAATACCGGTATCCAATACCTAAGAACCACATTGTTTAATAAGCAAGGAATACAACCATAACATGTATATCTTCTATATACCCAAGTTGGACATCTCCAACCTTTTATTTTCTGCCAAATATTTTATAGATTCTCTTTCAACAATTCCTTTTCTTTTAAAAGAATCTATCAACATCAATAGTGGTATCACCAACATGACACATGGTACAAAGCTTGTATATAGTCAAATACTAATACCTTTGGACTTGCACTTTGAAGTGGATCACCATCATCAAATGTTTGGCATTCTTTCAAAAAATCCATTCTTTAGTAATCTATTAGTGTAGTAAACATTTTACTTACATCTTCTATTCATCCTTATCATGGCAACTTTCATGATCAAGCTACTATAGCCTATACGGAAGAATCACGAGTATAATATCAGTTCCCAAAACCTTTTTAGTAGATTAGGACGCCTAGCGTCTCCAACCTTCACAAATTCTCATACAATATGAGAACATGTATTTTGCTAAATTATACTCTATCATAATGCAACCAAAAACATTGTTTCAGATATCACAATATCTTTCACACATGATGGTTTCTGAAACAATTTTCAGCTCCAATATAATCTTGATATTAAAACAACTTTTGGATATCAATAATCATGGAGGCAAACATGATACTTTAGATACTAACATTGGAATTCTTACTCTTGATTTAATACTACTTATTGAACTTCATGGAGTAAATAGAGTTTGCTGAAAGTTTGCAATAGGACTTATAAACTTTAAATTGACATTCAAAACAATAGGATACCAGTTCGTAAAGTAAATATCCAGAATTCTGTAGTTCTATTATCTCAAATAAAAACTAAGCATAAGGTAGAAAACGAATGTCAATGACTACAACAAACTATGAAAATTCACTTTGATTTAATTTATGACAAATTTGGTTCGACTAATCCAAATTAGAAATGAACTCCCACTCAAAAACGACATCCCTCGTGTCTTTTTGGTGATTACATGAACCAAATCCACTACACCAAGTCCGATCATCACGTGAGTTGATGTAGCTTCAAAGGCGAGCATCTATATGGGCATCATATCAACTATATGACTCATGCTTAACCTTTCGGTCCGTGTTCCGAGGCCATGTCTGTACATGCTAGGCTCGCTAAGTAAGAACCTTAGTACTCAGATGTGTAAAACTGTCTTACACCCATTTGTATGAAAGCGTAGAGTCGAGTACACCCGATCATCACGTGATGTCTTGAAATACGATCCACAAAACGGTGCATACTTAAGGAAGAACACATTTTTATCTTGATATCTAAATGAGGGATCATCTTACAATGCTACAGAAAGCGCCAAACTAGCAGTATAAGATGCAAACATCTAATGTGTAAAGTGAGATGATATGGTCCATGCATTTGATCTCTATCATTTGCATCGTGGTATGATCTCTATCATTCCTTTGTGTGTAAGGCCAAGGTCTATGGAACTTACACGTTGAGTGTGTTGTAAGAGTATCTATCATACATCTACTTACAACAATACCATATCAAGACACTAGCCCAGCAACGATCTAAACTAGACGCCTCTAATTTATCAATTGCAAGTTTTACGTGGCTTAGGGCTTTAGGAGATAGAACCGTTCTTACCTACGAACATGAACCACAACGAGGATAACCAAGTTATTAGCAACTCGTTGTAAATCAGATATTGACTATAGTAGGAGAGACAGACACCTTCCAGCCACTTATGCAAAACAAGTTGCATGTCAGTTGTGGAACCGGTCTCATGTACGATGACATGTAAGGTTGGTCCGGGCCGTTTCATCCCACTATGCCACCAATATCCAAAATACATAGAAGATGCAATAACATGATCATCATCGCCCACATATAAACATATGTGTACTACCCGTGCAAAGCACCTACGCATAGATCAGGCTCTGATACCACTGTTGGGTCTGCAGCATAGAAAACAAAAAACTTCCTACGATGTGAACTACACGCCAAGATATATCTACTAGGTACAAAGCAACGGGTGGACATACATCCATCGAGAACTTACCCTCGAAGACAACGAGTTTTGTTAACGAGTAGGAACTCGTGGTTGATGTAGTCGTACACTTGCCGATCTCAAGATCGTGATGAAGTCCAGCCGGTCCGGCTCCAGCACGTCCATCAGATCCAGCTCCAGCACCACCAAGTCCAGCACCTCAAAGCAGCGGTGCATCCGTGACCGCACACACGTCCGGTACCCCGACAACCTCCGTCCCTCGCTCCAGCAAAGCAGCGGAAGCAGCAACTCCTTTCCAGATAAAGCCACCGGGAACATGTATCTCGCTAATCCGAGACCATGGGGAAATAATACTAGAGGGGGAGACAGATCCTTCACAAGGAGGTGTTTTTGAGAAGTGAGGAGAGGGTGGCCTTCTATAGGAGGAGGGGGTGCCCCTCCTTCATGGCCGGCGCATGGAGGAGGTGTATCTTCACCTCCTCCATTCATGTGGTGGTAACCCCTCCACATTAAAATGCCTCTTCACATTCCCTTTTAAAGTCTCCACTTTAAATGCATTAAATTTCTCCAAATTTAATGCTCTCTCATTTAATAAAACTCTTTTATTATTTTTATTCAGAATTTTGTTAATTACTTTAATTAACAAACATTCACATAAAACCCCCTACAACATTTCAATATCACATGCAGAACCAATTTCTGCAATTTCACCCGAAACAGTTTCAGTGTCTATTGAAGTAATTCCAACGCTTTTTTAAATCTTTATCTGAAACATATTTGCTCCAAATGGTGTCGGTATCCCTTAAATGTGTCACCCTACGGTCACGAATAATGCAAACATGATCGAGACCCTTCTCCGATCAATAATCAGCAGCGGGACCTGGTGATCCGTACTGACTCCTACACATTCAACGATGACTTCTGTGATCGTGAGAACCTTTAACGCTTGTAACTAAATCGCTTTGTCTCGCGATATATTACATGTCCGAGATTCGATCATCGGTATCCCCATACCTAGTTTGATCTCGTTACCGGCATGCACTCTTTTCTCGTTCCCGTAATATAACATTCTAGTGATCACATGACTTGCTTGCAAGCTATCGTAATGTGATATCACCGAGAGGGCCCAGAGTATATCTATCCGTCATCGGGATCGACAAATTCCACTCTTGATCCATGAGCCTCAACATAACACCTTCGTATCACTGAACCCATCTTTATAGTCACCCTGTTACAGTGTGATGTTTGATGTTATCAAGATACTCTTCCAGTGTTAGCAATTAACATGATCTCATGGTCTAAGGATAAAGATTACTTCGTGTAGTGTTATAGCAATATAAACATAATTACTTTGATCGTAATGCTATACTTCGGATGAATGTTCATCACATCGTTCCACCAATGTTGTGACCTCGTTATTAACAACATCCAATGTCCATGATCAGGAAACCTTGATCATCTTGTTAATCAACGAGCTAGTCTATAAGAGAGGCATAACTAGGAACCCTTTTTGTTTATTAAATACACATGTATTGACGTTTCCGATGAATACAATTATAGCATGTAAAATAAAAATTTCTCATAAACATGGAATAAGATAATAACCACTTTATCATTGCCTCTCGGGCATATTCCCTTCAGTCTCCCACTTGCACTAGAGTCGATAATCTAGTTTGAAAAACTTTGCGTATTGAACACCTATGGCTTTCTGGTGTTGCATATACGCTATTGCTAGTGGTTAACATAATCTCCGGATTTGACAGTTTCAGGTCCGTGTGTATTTGCATGTCTTTGCGTCTCTACGCATCACTCATTCTCAAATGAGATGGCATTGTATAAATTTGGTCCTTTGGTGAGACCTTTAGCTCGTTCGGGTTAAAATATGTTGATATTATTGTCACACAATATATCTTCATAGTATTAGCCCACTTTGAACCACACCTAGTTTGATAACAAACTACTTAACACAAATGCCCTCCTATGCTGCTACTATAGCAGCCATATACTTAGCCTTTTGTTGTAGTATCCGTCACAATGTCTCAACTTTGGAACTCATCCAAATCCATCATGGAACATCCTTTCCATTACATTGTGCCACCCATAGTCTAAATTGAGATAAATTTAATTTTGTATCTTGTGCCAAAAATAGTATCAATGTAACACTTTACAATGAACTACCTTTAACTATTTGTCACTTATACATGATATATTCTTAGTTCTTCCAAAGCTCATAAGAATATCTTTAATATTGTCCAATGATCATCTTATGAATCATTCTGGTATATGCTCATAACATTTAGAGCATAGGACATTCTGGATATATACATATCATGGTATAATCGATCAAAATCTTCATGTAATTTTACTCACCAAGTGTTGAAACACATGAATTTTGATACAATCCTTTTCATGCAGCAAGAACCTTTCTTGTTGTTTCCATATTGAACCCTTTCAATATCTCATATATGTATGTCTGGCACAACCATATTAGCGCCTCAATCTATCCATATAGATATTGATGCCAAATATTCCGGTTTTGCCCAAGTCTTTCATCAAAATCTTATTTTAATGAAATTCTTAACATGTGTCAATATAAGATACATCATTTCCAATCAACAATATGTCCTCTACATAATGTATTAGAAATATGTCTCTGCGCTCCCACTTAATTTCTTGCAAATGCAAGCATCTTCATCATCTCTGATGAATTTAAACTCTGTTAACAGTTTCAGCATGGTGAAGATTCCAACTCCGCTATGCTTAATTCAACTATTGAAGTTTGCATGCCCTTTTAGCACCCTTTGAATTAACGAAAACCCTTCGGACCGTGTCATGTACACGTCCTAGGTAACCATTCTATTAGAAGAACCTTGTTTTGTTTATTCAACTACCATATACCAAATTATATGTAGTGGTTGCAACGTTAATCCGTCAAGACTAAATATCGCTATGAAAGATCAAATCTTGTCATAGTCAACTCCTTGAACATTGTCGTAAACTTCTTTCTGACATGTCGACTATTTCATAGATGTTAAACATCCATGTCTATTTCTTTATAGATCCAAACACAACCGATAGGCTTCACGCCTTTCTGGAGGGTCTTCCAAGTTCAAAAACTTGATTTCTCGTGTATGGATACTATCACGGATTCTATGACTTCTAGTCATTTTATGGAGTCAGGGCCCATCATAGCTTCTTTGCATGTAGTCGGTTCATCATTGTCAAAACAATAACGACTTGCTTATCAAATCACACTATTTGATTCTTACCGACCCACACGGTTCAATAGGAACTCTAATCTCCGAGATCACACCTTTTGTAATCATGGGAGCCATGAGCATTGTGGCCGCCACCGGGACACTTTCTGGCGCTGCGCTACTTAGCACATATAGTTCTATTGTCCTCCCACTTAACTTTTCGTGAAAAATTCCTTCTCAAGAAACTTGAAGTTCCAAGTGAAAAACTCTTTTGTCCTTGGTGTTATGGAGAAATTCCCAAGAAATTCTTTGGGATAACCTACAAAGACGTGCTTATCTGAATTTGGTTGTGAACATTTTACTTATGCATAGCATACCAAAATTTAAAAAAAGACAATTCGGGTTTTATCCCAAACCATAACTCATATGGTGTCATTTCAACGGATCACGATGGTGCTCGTTTCAGTGTAAAAGAGGTAGTCTCTAAAGCTTCAATCCTTAAAATATAATGGCAGTTTTATAAATTGATGTTACCATGTCAAACATGTTTTGATTTCATCTCTCGAATATGCCATACTCCTATGGTTTACCGGGAAACCCAAATTCATGGAACAATTCCTCAAATCTTAGGTGTTTTGCTAAACATGTAACTCAAATATCTTCCTTTACGATCAAATCATAAACTCTTTTATTTTGTTGTTACAATGATTTTTCACTTCATCTTGAAAGTCTTTGAACAACTTTCAAATGTTTCATACTTCTTCCTTATTAAGTAAATATATAGATATATTCACTCAAATTTTCGAAGAAAGCATATGAAGCAAAAAGATCCATCGCATATGGCTACACATAATGGACTATGCACATCAGCATGCACAATTTCCAATAAGCTAGTCATCCGTTCCTCTCTGGCCTATGGACGGAGTTTCAATTATCTCGAGGAAAGTCTCACAAGCGTCAATTGATCAAAATCAAAAGACTCCAAAAATCCATCAACATGGAGTTTCTTCATGTTTTCTTTCCAATATAATTTAAACAGCGATGTCACTTCATAAGTGATCTTTCAATCATTTGTCTTGCGACATTTTAGCAATAGTGTTTATGGGTGTGATTTATCCAACTAGACTTGTAAAATTTCATCCATCCTTTATGGAATATGGTAATTATTTGAACAACCATTGTTCTCGTAATACCGGAACAAAATAACAATTATTAAAACAAATCTTGAAGGCTAGGTTTGACGACAATGAAAGCACAATAACACTTTATTTGTTTTCGATGATCATCATCACTTATTCTCTTGCTAGTTACTTAGGCCATTGTAGTTCATCAATTGCGTTGTCATGTATTACACTTCATACCAACCAATTCGGTATCTAATACCGGTATCCAATACCTAAGAACCACATTGTTTAATAAGCAAGGAATACAACCATAACATGTATATCTTCTATATACCCAAGTTGGACATCTCCAACCTTTTATTTTCTGCCAAATATTTTATAGATTCTCTTTCAACAATTCCTTTTCTTTTAAAAGAATCTATCAACATCAATAGTGGTGTCACCAACATGACACATGGTACAAAGCTTGTATATAGTCAAATACTAATACCTTTGGACTTGCACTTTGAAGTGGATCACCATCATCAAATGTTTGGCATTCTTTCAAAAAATCCATTCTTTAGTAATCTATTAGTGTAGTAAACATTTTACTTACATCTTCTATTCATCCTTATCATGGCAACTTTCATGATCAAGCTACTATAGCCTATACGGAAGAATCACGAGTATAATATCAGTTCCCAAAACCTTTTTAGTAGATTAGGACGCCTAGTGTCTCCAACCTTCACAAATTCTCATACAATATGAGAACATGTATTTTGCTAAATTATACTCTATCATAATGGAACCAAAAACATTGTTTCAGATATCACAATATCTTTCACACATGATTGTTTCTGAAACAATTTTCAGCTCCAATATAATCTTGATATTAAAACAACTTTTGGATATCAATAATCATGGAGGCAAACATGATACTTTAGATACTAACATTGGAATTCTTACTCTTGATTTAGTACTACTTATTGAACTTCATGGAGTAAATAGAGTTTGCTGAAAGTTTGCAATAGGACTTATAAACTTTAAATTGACATTCAAAACAATAGGATACCAGTTCATAAAGTAAATATCCAGAATTCTGTAGTTCTATTATCTCAAATAAAAACTAAGCATAAGGTAGAAAACGAATGTCAATGACTACAACAAACAATGAAAATTCACTTTGATTTAATTTATGACAAATTTGGTTCGACTAATCCAAATTAGAAATGAACTCCCACTCAAAAACGACATCCCTCGTGTCTTTTTGGTGATTACATGAACCAAATCCACTACACCAAGTCCAATCATAACGTGAGTTGATGTAGCTTCAAAGGCGAGCATCTATATGGGCATCATATCAACTATATGACTCATGCTTAACCTTTCGGTCCGTGTTCCGAGGCCATGTCTGTACATGCTAGGCTCGCCAAGTAAGAACCTTAGTACTCAGATGTGTAAAACCGTCTTACACCCGTTTGTATGAAAGCGTAGAGTCGAGTACACCCGATCATCATGTGATGTCTCGAAATACGATCCACAAAATGGTGCATACTTAAGGAAGAACACATTTTTATCTTGATATCTAAATGAGGGATCATCTTACAATGCTACAGAAAGCGCCAAACTAGCAGTATAAGATGCTAACATCTAATGTGTAAAGTGAGATGATATGGCCCATGCATTTGATCTCTATCATTTGCATCGTGGTATGATCTCTATCATTCCTTTCTGTGTAAGGCCAAGGTCTATGGAACTTACACGTTGAGTGTGTTGTAAGTGTATCTATCATATATCTACTTACAACAATACCATATCAAGACACTAGCCCAGCAACGATCTAAACTAGACGCCTCTAATTTATCAATTGCAAGTTTTACGTGGCTTAGGGCTTTAGGAGATAGAACCGTTCTTACCTACGAACATGAACCACAACGAGGATAACCAAGTTATTAGCAACTCGTTGTAAATCAGATATTGACTATAGTAGGAGAGACGGACACCCGCCAGCCACTTATGCAAAACAAGTTGCATGTCAGTTGTGGAGCCGGTCTCATGTACGATGACATGTAAGGTTGGTCCGGGTCGCTTCATCCCACTATGCCACCAATATCCAAAATACATAGAAGATGCAATAACATGATCATCATCGCCCACATATAAACATATGTGTACTACCCGTGCAAAGCACCTACGCATAGATCAGGCTCTGATACCACTGTTGGGTCTACAGCATAGAAAACAAAAAACTTCCTACGATGTGAACTACACGCCAAGATCTATCTACTAGGTACAAAGCAACGGGTGGACATACATCCATCGAGAACTTACCCTCGAAGACAACGAGTTTTGTTAACGAGTAGGAACTCGTGGTTGATGTAGTCGTACACTTGCCGATCTCAAGATCGTGATGAAGTCCAGCAGGTCCGGCTCCAGCACATCCATCAGATCCAGCTCCAGCACCACCAAGTCCAGCACCTCAAAGCAGCAGTGCATCCGTGACCGCACACATGTCCGGTACCCCGACAACCTCCGTCCCTCTCTCCAGCAAAGCAGCGGAAGCAGCAACTCCTTTCCAGATAAAGCCACCGGGAACATGTATCTCACTAATCCGAGACCATGGGGAAATAATACTAGAGGGGGAGACAGATCCTTCACAAGGAGGTGTTTTTGAGAAGTGAGGAGAGGGTGGCCTTCTATAGGAGGAGGGGGGTGCCCCTCCTTCATGGCCGGCGCATGGAGGAGGTGTATCTTCACCTCCTCCATTCATGTGGTGGTAACCCCTCCACATTAAAATGCCTCTTCACATTCCCTTTTAAAGTATCCACTTTAAATGCATTAAATTTCTCCAAATTTAATGCTCTCTCATTTAATAAAAATCTTTTATTATTTTTATTCAGAATTTTGTTAATTACTTTAATTAACAAACATTCACATAAAACCCCCTACAACATTTCAATATTACATGCAGAACCAATTTTAGTAATTTCACCCGAAACAGTTTCGGTGTCTATTGAAATAATTCCAACGCTTTTTTAAATCTTTATCTGAAACATATTTGCTCCAACTGGTGTCGGTATCCCTTAAATGTGTCACCCTACGGTCACGAATAATGCAGACATGATCGAGACCCCTCTTCGATCAATAATCAGCAGCGGGACCTGGTGATCCGTACTGACTCCTACACATTCAACGATGACTTCTGTGATCATGAGAACCTTTAACGCTTGTAACTAAATCGCTTTGTCTCGCGATATATTACATGTCCGAGATTCGATCATCGGTATCCCCATACCTAGTTTGATCACGTTACCGACATGCACTCTTTTCTCGTTCCCGTGATATAACATTCTAGTGATCACATCACTTGCTTGCAAGCTATCTTAATGTGATATCACCGAGAGGGCCCAGAGTATATCTATCCGTCATCGGGATTGACAAATTCCACTCTTGATCCATGAGCCTCAACATAACACCTTCGTATCACTGAACCCATCTTTATAGTCACCCTATTAAAGTGTGACGTTTGATGTTATTAAGATACTCTTCCGGTGTTAGCAATTAACATGATCTCATGGTCTAAGGATAAAGATTACTTTGTATAGTGTTATAGCAATATAAACATAATTACTTTGATTGTAATGCTATACTTCGGATGAATGTTCATCACATCATTCCACCAATGTTGTGACCTCGTTATTAACAACATCCAATGTCCATGATCAGGAAACCTTGATCATCTTGTTAATCAACGAGCTAGTCTATAAGAGAGGCATAACTAGGAACCCTTTTTGTTTATTAAATACACATGTATTGACGTTTTCGATCAATACAATTATAGCATGTAAAATAAACATTTATCACAAACATGGAATAAGATAATAACCACTTCATCATTGCCTATCGGGCATATTCCCTTCAAAATGGTAGCTCCTTGATGAAATGGTTAGAACTAGGGGCGACCAGGGGAGTGAATTGAGGTCAAATGGGTCGACAAAGCATTGATCAAAATAGTGTTAGTTTTACAGGGTTATGTGTGATCACAAGGTGTTCGACACAATGGCCTCAATAGATTAAACTTTGAATTTTGAGAAGATTTTTGGTGGGTGCTTTGACCTTATGCTTGGTAGTCTATGTTTGCTTGGGATTGTCAAGGTGAACTCATTTGAGTGGTTTTTGAAAAAGTGGGATCTATGCATATGAAATGGATTCCATTTTCAAATTCCATTTAAAATTAGTGTTTAAATGTTTTGTAAGATTTCAAAGCGGGCCTTGCTAGATCTTTACTTGTATTAGCAAGGGGTGAAAATAGTTGAGAATGTTTCTGTTTGAATTTGACTTCTAGGAACACCTAAAGTGACCTAGTGGATTAAAATGGCCAAAGTGACCATTTGGTATTTTTATTCTTATTTGATTTCTTTTTCTTTGGATTTTGTTTCTAAATGATCTAGATGATGTGGCATTCACCTTTGAATCATTTTACAACCATTAGAACAAACAAACATGGCATTTCTAAACAATTCTATATTAATGCAATACACATATGCATTCCTAATTATTTTAATGATAAAATGTTTTTTGTTAACCCGAAATTGGGTGATTTGGATCTTGATAACCTTGATTAAAGTTTTGGGATGTTACACCACATAATCAATCAGGTCTTTGCATCCTTTTTCAGAAGGAGGTGACGCAAAGCTTGGTGATCCGTATGAACTATTACCTTAGAATTAATGATGTAAGATCTAAATTTATCGCAAGCAAAAATTATAGCTAGGAACTCTTTTTCTGTAGTAGCATAATTTTTCTGAATCTTATTAAGAGGTCTACTAGCATAATAAATAACATTTAAATTCTTTCTGTGTCACTATCCTAACGTAGCCCCTAAAGCACAGTCACTAGCATCGCACATGATTTTAAAAGGTTCATCCCATTTTGGAGATTGCATGATGGGTGCTGAAACTAATTTGTTTTTAAGTTTCTCAAAAGTTGTGATGCATTTATGGTCTAAGTAGAATGGATTTTCTTTCTCAAGAAGGTTGGTGAGAGGCATAGCTATTATAGGAAAATATTTTATAAAACTCTTCTGAAAACCTGCATGTCCTAGAAACAGTTTTAAGTTTTTTACGTCCTGAGGTATTGGAAGATTTTCGATAGAATTTATATTAGTTGTATCTATTTCTATTCCCTTCTCCGAAAGCTTATGCCTTAAAACTTTACATTCCCTTTCCATGAAACGGCATTGTTCCCAATTCAAAATCAAATTTGATTGACTGCATATCTGCAAAACTATGGTTAAATTGTAGTGTCAATTATGAAAGGTTATTCCACAAACAACAAAATCATTCGTTAGAACTTCCATAGTCTTCTCAACAAAATCATCAAAGATTTTTAAAACATATTCTTGAAAAGTTGATGCTGCGTTATACAAGCCAAACAGAATTAATCTATAAGCATATGTGCCATAAGGGCAAGTGAAAGTTGTTTTCTCTTGATCTTCTGGTTGTATGGCAATTCGAGAATATCCAAAATAACCATCAAGAAAACATAAATAAGAATTATTACTTAGTCTTTCTAAAAAATTATCCATAAACGGTATAGGTTTATGATTTTTCTGTGTCTCGCGGTTTAGCTTCCTAAAATCAATGCACATACGATATCCAACAATAGGTCTTACAGGAACTAGATCACCGCCCTTATTCATAGCAGCATCAAGACCACCTTGTCTTGGTATGCAATGAGGTGGGCTAACCCACTTACTGCCAGAAATAGGATATATTATGCCTACATCTAGTAAGCGTATAACCTCTTTTCTTACTACTTCTTTCATTTTGGGATTAAGCCTTCTTTGTGTATCAACTACAGGTTCAGCATCATCAAGCATGGTAATCTTATGGGTTACAGTAGATGGATATATTCCTTTAATATCACTTACAGTATATCCAAAGGCTTGACGATAGTTAACCAAGACTGAAATGAGTTTATTTGTTTCATCTTCTGATAGATTTTTGCTAATAATAACATGACATTTATTTTCATTATCTAAGAACTCATGCCTCATATTGTCTGGAAGTTGTTTCAACTCAATTGGCGGAGGTTCTTCATCTCCTTTTCTTACCAGTTCTTCGTAGTCATGTGGATTTTGTGCTTCTGGAACTGAATCAAGATAATTATCCATGTCTTCTCTCTCCTCATCATCCGGTGCGTCCTCCCAATTAATTAGGCTCCTCTCTAATTCACTTGTGGAGTACTGAAATGAATTGCTGCCAGCTCGGCAATCATTTTCTCTTCCTTGATATCTTCCACTTCATATGGCTTCTTCTTTAGTTTGGCAAAATGGAATGTCATTTCCTCTTCTCCAAACATCAGTGAAATAGTCTCCTTCCTATTATCAACTCGATCTTTTGTTATTGAAACAAAAGGCCTGCCTAAAAGAATAGGACAAAAAGAATCTCAAGGCATGTCAACAATACCAAAATCAAGGGGGTACATGTGTGATCCAATAAAGACATAGATGTTTCTGATAACCCCTTTTGGTTTTACATTAGTTCTATTAAACAATTTACTAGTAGTGTTTACCGGTTCCACATCTGGATTATTTAAATTATAGCGAAGTTCTTCATAAAGTGATAAAGGCATAATATTTATAATTGAGATCGGCTCACAAATTCCGTATAAGAAATTTTCTCCATAATATATAGGAGTCATAGGTTTAGAAGTTTTGTTACTTGTACCATACCTTTGATGAATTCTGAGGTTTCAAATATCTAGCATAACCACTTTATTATCCACCGTTCGTGCTTCCATAAGATCCTTCAATATAACATTATTTATAGTGGTAGCTTCAGGGTTCTTTTCTGGTTTCTTTAGTCTTCTTTTTATTTGTTCTTCCAATTTTTGCTTTTTCTTGATATTCTCTCGAATAGGTGTAGAGGAGAACTCTTCCATTAGCGCTCTTGCATGCTTCTTTTCTTTGAGGGGTTTATGGGGTTCCCATTTTGTAGGTACCTATAAATGCCCTGCATAATTCTCAAAAAATTTCTTTACCGAGTAAGAATCAATACCAAGGGTTATAATCATTGCACAAGTCCCTTCATCTCCAAGGAAATCATTAACACAAGCATATCCAGAAAAACTATTTGTAATGTTCTCCTCATTTTTAAGATTTTCTGTTGCCTCCCTCATTTTCATTATTAATTTCCAAGCTTCATTAGAAATTATTAAGCCCTCCATTAGAACTAGTGTCTAAATTCATAAAACTTTCATTATTAAGCCCTCCATCGAAAGTATGAGTGATTAACCAATCAGGCAAATGATGATGGGGGCAATTATTTAGATAGCTCTTCTACCTTAGATATCCCTCATACAAACCCTCATCAGGATTAGTTTTGAAACTGATAATAATACCTATCATCCTATGAGCTTTGCTTTCTGAGTAATATTTTGATAGGAACTTGGTTGTCAGTTCCTTCCAAGTCCTTGGTGCTTCTGCACAAAAAGATCTATACCAATCGCAAACATTATTAGAGAGAGTTTTTCTAAACAACTGGATTTTAACCATAACAAGATTACAATCGTCAAATATAAAGGAAGTAAGAGTGTATTCAAAGAATTGTTAGTGTCCATATGGACTCTCTTCATTGGTTCCTACAAATTTCTTAGAGTGTGGTAGTTCAAATAATAAAGGGTGGATCTCAATTCCATTCGGATTTATGCTTTTATTGACACTTATAAAAGCATTCATGGGCGAACCCATTTTCCTTACTGCCTCAAGCTGGATTAAATGTTGAGTGTTGTCCATTGTTGCGGTCCTGCAAGTTAAATTAAAAATTAGTACAACGAAAGTAAGTAACTAAAAGTAAAGTGACTTATAGCAATGAGCTCCCTAGCAACGGGCCAGAAAATAGCTTGATGACTACAAGTGCACAGATCGTTTGTAGCTAGTTTTGAAATAAAGATATCGATCCCACATGGAGCAGTAGGCGAAAGACTAAAATGCTTTTAACTAAAACTAAACGAAGTACTTACGGAATAAATTTAAGATGCAAGAATAGTAGAGTTGTTTTTGGGTTTTTGGTTGAACGAAGCAAGGAAAGTAAAGTAAAACTTAATGCAGTAAGTAAGAATTGCATGTGTAAAAGAACTTAGAACTGCAATAGGGGAAAAGGCATTCTCAGGGAGTGGTGGATACACCGCTAGCAATATAGACTAAGCAATCAAGATTATTATAACGAATATTCGCATGATATGCATGTATGCGAGAGGATCTCCATATATGGACAAATAGGCAGCAACCACTGCTCACATCATCCTTCATAACCACAGCCGACAGATAAACGACATCAATCATATTATCCCGCTATTAAGTGATTTCTCCCATGGCATGGACATGGCTTTATGAGTTCTCCTTGATTCCCCAAGTTAGTACGTAAAGAATGACAACAGCTTTATAGTCACAGTAAGTCCTATCATCCCTCTATCTACTAACAAGTAATCCCCCTCATCGAGTCCCCATACGAGGCAAATACTAAGGAGGTGCACAACTCCCAACATCAAGATGAAGACAATTAACTCATACACATAATGATGTATAACATAATAATATCTATATTATCTCAACCATATGCTACGGTTTCTCCGTCTCCCCAAGAACTAAGGATCTACTCAGACATGTTGGCAATCAACATCATAGCAATGGTGATGGAGTCAATTATAAATATAATTCTTGTATAAATCCACAACGAGTACGGAAATTACAACAAGATCTAGATGGGTGAAGATGGGATGGATGGAGATGATGGTGGTGCAGCGGTTGATGAAGATGAAGATCGATGCCTTCGCCTCCCAGATCTACGTAGGACAAAGATGGATCCCTTGGGCTAGTTCCCCCTCTAGATTCCTTCCGGAGGTGAGGTTTTTGGCGATTTCTGGGTGTTCTAAATGTCGTCTCTCTGATCTAGTTGCACAGGGTGAAATTATTTGAGGAGGCGGTGGCGGCGCCAACTATATGACTGGAACTATACGGCCGAAAAAAGTATTCGGGTCGTATTGTTGGTCGTTGAACCATCTGTAAGTCTTGATCGCTTCGGGTTTTCTTCTAGTATTATTGATATTTCCCAAATATGCGATTTATGTTGTTTTTTACTCCTTTTCTCCCTAGTACAACTGCTCCAAGGATTGTGTCCATTGTATCCATCATATGTCCTGATCTTGGTGAAAACAAACATAAAACGTGCGCGTGAACGTCATAAAATACCAAGATCCTACATCTACAATGCAAAATAATAATATAAAACATGATGCAAATATGCAATCATCATAGATCGAGAGGGCACATGACTTTCTTGGCCTCAGAGATACTATTCGGACATGTGTTCCCCCTCTTGGGAAGACAGTCAAGCCAGAATTCCATGTCGTCGTTGAAGCATTCTTTGGTCATTTTGTGTTTCGCCTTCATCAATAGAGCCCTGAGCATTACATTCAGACGGGTATCCCTGTCGTTGCATCCGTCAAACAATGGAGTAACCGCATCTTTCTCCATTTGCTCTAGCTTAGCTATCTCTCTAGCGGCAGCTCTGGCGTGACTCGTGTCCTGGAGAAGCAGCTCTTGGTAATGAGGGTCTCGCAACCAGCTCGAATCATGCTCGGCACCTTGATCTTCATGTTCCTTCCTAGCGCCACCTTGATTATCTTCATGTTCATGCCCAGCAGGGCCATTGTTTGCTTGATATTCATCATGTTCATGCCTGATGCCACCTTGATCTTCATGATCACCTGCCCTGCCGGCATCTTGATCTTCGTCTTCACCATTGTTGACATCCTCATCATCATCTTCGTCATCACATATCCACTGAGTGTAGTCATCCATGAAACCACATTGGAGCAGGTGCGACTCTAGCATTTCGCAATCCAACTTTATAAAATACATCAGTTTGTAGTCATGACACGAACATCTTATATCCATCATGTTTGTATGTGCCATCTTAGCCCTCACGCATCTCATCCACCTATCCACGAGGGTTGTGCTCAGTGGTCGGACCATGGTCTCCTGCACGGTATACAAAGAGCAAAAGAATAATTAGAGCATGGACGTCGAGATCGCCGAAAAAATCCGACATGACCTTCCTAAAAAGAGGACATCCGCTGGGTGCCAAAAATTCGCAAGAACAGAAATGAATCGACATTCCGGTGAAACATTGGCAGCCCAAAATGAAATCCTTGCACAAAACAAAGGAAGCACACAACACAATCTAGTCAGTGTCGACGACAACGCGCATACATGCAACAATGCCTTCACGCTTCCTCCAACTATGACTAGGAGTAGGAGATCCAGAGGAGAAGTAAAGTGAGATCTTGTAGATCTAGAAGTGTAATATCTTTCACTTACATATGTGTGTCAACCAATAGAGGTTTAGCAAGCTTCTATGCTGAAACAATGGAGAAAATGAGGTGGGGAGGAGGAGGGGGCGACCAAATCTTTTTTGTGTGGAGGAGAAAACAAGTGAGAGAGAGAGAAGTGAGTGGGGTGTAGGTGCATGTGCATGTGCAAAAAAGTGAAAAAGGTGGCGAGATTACTCGAGGCACATCCCATGTAATCTGCGCCTTGTATATATAGAATACCTAAGGTGGATCTTGAGTGTCTAGCGCCTGCCAACCCCAGGCCAACATAACTTACTCGAGGCGCATGTCACAGTGATACACCTCCAATATTGCAAAATACTCGAGGCGCATATCTGCTGGTGCGCCTCCTATATTGTCGCACCTACCACCACTGGGCCCACCAACTTAACTCGAGGGGCATCTGCTCCATTAAACTACTTGAGGCGCATATGGAGCAGATGCGCCTCGAGTAAGGGGGCAGTCAGATCTGGTTCGTACATGCGATATAGGAGACACGTCACTCAAGAATGCGCCTCTAGTATTAATATATAGGTGTCACACCATTTAGACATGTGCCTTGTATATTTAATGGAGGCGCATGTTTGAGGGATGCGCCTCCTATAAGCATGTCTCCTATAGGCTTTTCCCTAGTAGTGTTAGCGATTGTGCCACCACCTTAGGCATAGGGGATACTTCCTTCCGAAGCCGAGGAGGAAGACGAATCAGGGTCTACCCTTCCCGTCATGGAGGTTTAGGGAACTCCCGAGTCTAGCGAAGACGACACCTAAGCTCTCCTGAAGTGATGAGTCGGATGCGTCTATGCCGAAGGCGCCGAAGCATCCTTCCCCTGATGCGGGTACCACGGATCCCATTCTGGTGGACACTGTTTGTAGCATGGCGCCTCCTCTGTTGAAGAAGCCGGGGAAGATGAACGCGAAGGTGGACGAGGACTTCGACGTCGACAACTTTGGTGGGTAAGTCTTTGATGCTTGATGTGTTTGAATGTTTATCTAGACTACGGTATTTTTGTGCTGAATGTCTCCTTATTCTCATGACAGTGTGGTTGCATTGTGATCGTCTAGCACTGACCATGTCCTGGAAGAAGTTGGAACATTGGTGTCGTAGACTCGAAGGGTAAGGTTGCGGATGAATCCGAGCCCTCCCCAAAGACAGCGGCCCACTCTGGCACAAGTTCCTCGAGTTCTCCCCATTTGGGGGAATCTAGGGTTTTTGCTCGGACATCAGTGCAAAGAGAACCTTCGGAGTCTTCGGGCGACCACGTAAGTGTATATGGGATCGTTACTCTAAATCTCCTTGGGGTCATCCTTGTTTTTGATACATTTTTATTTTATATAGCCTATCCTCCAGGACGATGTTCGTCTTGGCAAGAAGATTGTTAACCTTGGCCGGCAGCATGCTCGACTAGATATTGACCACCGCCAGCTGCAGAGTAAGTTCTCTATTCTCGTCACAATTTTGCAAGATGCAGATTTTGATTGCATAGGACATGCCCGGTTTGTCAATCAGTCAAAAACAACGACCTTCTTTGTCAGCTGAGCTCCCTCTAAAAAGGACTCAGCGTGGCGGAGACCAAGCAGGACGAGGCACTCGAAGCCGTTGAGCGCCTCAAGTGGACTCGAAGAAACGCGAAGAGGATCTGTTGGCCACCATAGCTGACAAAGAGAAAGGGTTCATAGAGAAACTTCTCTCAGTCGCCCAATCGCTTTCAGGTATGCTTTGTCATAGTTTTGTTCAGTCCAATTTCTTCTTCTTTTTCTTTCCTTGGTCCTTTGCTGATTCATGCGAGTTAATCGTAGATGCTGCCAGAGTGGACTTCGATCGCCAGACGCTGGCCCGTGAGGACGTCCTGGCTGGTGCTATTGCAGCAATCAAAGATCACAGCATCTCCGTCAAGGACTCACACACTAAGGCCAAGGCTATGCTTAGACGCCTTCGCGAGGAGGTGCTCCCCAAGGAAAAGCTCATTGAAGACATTGGCGACCTGGTCGAGACCTTTGCTGGGAGGGGGCGTACCTACGGACTTCAAGAATGCATAGAAGGGAGCCGGTGCTTCCTTAGGGTTTGCGATGGCGCAGGCCTACGGCGCTGACCTGAACATGAGCAAGATCACTCCGAGGATGTCGATGGCCGCGGAGGGAGAATAGGTAGCTTTTGGCCCATTTTCTACTCGCTACCATAAGTTCGGGCCTCATCCAATAGAGACACTCACAAAGTACTCCGCAGAGCAAAAGCGTCAAAGCACAACAAAGGTCACAACATCCGGAGCTGTTGCTGCTAAGGTTGCGACATTGGATGCTACCGCGGTGTCTGCAAAGCCCCCGAGCGCCAACGCATAGGCGTAGATGCCATTCTTGTTTTGTTTGTAGTGATGCTAGGGCCGTAGGCTTGTCGTGAACTTACTTTTGTGGGGGTTCCCCTGTTGAAACTTGTTGCTAGTGTTGATATATAAATCTGCTTCGTGCTTCTGTCACTCGAAATCCATGTACAATGTCTCTTATTCTTCGAATCTTTTGCTTGGTTAGGAGTCTTCTAGTGGCATGCCGGATGTGCCTTCTTCTGATGTGCCTGTGGCGCAGCCATGCTCGAAAGTGGAGGAGCTGTCGCTTTTGTCTCGCCTACGCGATCGCGTGAAACACCTAGAGTGGGACACGCTAGTGATCCGCGGCAATGCCAATGTCTGGATGTCGAAGGCAGAAAAAGCTACAGAGCGAGAAGCTTATCTTCTTGGCGAAGTGGCTCAAATCAACGAGCAGCTGCAATGTGGGTGTCTTTCAACTCCTTTGTTCTTGTTCTTCTATGTTGTCAATGTGTTTACTGATATTTTTGCTGTTGCTATTGGTGAAGTTGTCAATCACATTCCACGGGAAGAGAGAGATCATATTAGCATCTGACTATACTGCTTGACCCAGGAGCAGCTAGAAACTGGTGGGTTCTTCTGGACCGACCGAGATCGCACAATTCTGCTTGCAACGTTGTAGGATCTCGCGTCGCAGGTACTGCATTTCCTAAAGAAGGCCAGGTCATGCTTGAGACATATATTTGTGGTGATGTACCCATTGGAGGTTGTCCCGGCGAGCCTGTTGGCTTTGCTTCGTAGGTTTCAGAATGTTGGTGCTATACGCGAGTGCATGCATCAGCAACTTGTGCGCTAGTGCTTGTGCGTATGAAGCATCTAGAAATGGATTTGGAGGGAATCACAGAAGGTCCGACAACACCTCTAGAGGGAATGACATGGAACATGGTGCCTCATTATCGAGCGGTCGTAAGGCCAATGGAGAGGTTTTTAAATTTTTTTGACGAGTGCACCAATGTACTCCTTCAGCGTCAGCAGACTAGTTTTGTCTTGCACAAAGTATCTAAGTGTGGTAAAGCTTGTATAATGTTTCGATTGGGTGTTTTGATACCTGTGTTGTATGTAAAGCTGGTTAGCATATATGTTTTGCGAGCGTGTTTCTTATGCAATGCCTTTTTGTTAGCATGACACTTACGGATCTGAACACCTTGCTAGCCTGTTAGTTCATTGCAACTGGGTTGAGGTTATCAAGGGTTTGATTGACAGTACGGTCATCTACTCGGGATATTGTGTTGTGAGGTTGTGTGTCTGACAAGGTCGTCAAGGAGGCACAACCCTCGAGTGCAGAATAATAATGAAAGTAAATGTAACGAGACACATATTTTGAGGCACTTAGCTTTGTTTATTCAGAGAATATCAGGAGGTACAATGTTTGGCTAAGTAGCCTGACTGAGTAGCCTTATTGCAAAGTAAAAACATCTAGGGCTAGAAACATCGTAGCTGCACGACGTTGCATGGGTTGGAGTATTTGACTCCACTCTCTATGTCCTTCAGGTGATAGGCGCCACCTAGGATTACTTCAGTGATCACGTAGGGTCCCTCCTAGGGGGACTTGAACTTAAGGTGCCCCTTTTGCTTCAGACATAGGACGAGGTCTCCTTTGATGAAGGACGTTGGACGTAGCTGTCGGCTGTGGTAGTTGTCGACTCTGCTGTTAGATCGTTGATCGCTCTGCCGCGACTTCGCGTGCTTCGTCTAGGAGATCGACGGAATCCTCGAGTGTGGCTATAGATTTGGCTTCGCTGCAAGCGACAACCCTTGGGGCCTTGTAGCGCACTTTTGCAGGTAACACCGCCTCAGCGCCATGCACCATGAAGAACGGGATGTAGCCCGTGGCACTGTTTGGACTTGTGCGCAGGCTCCATAGTACGGAGGGCAACTCCTCATCTCAACAACCAGCTTCCCCCTCGAGTATTCGAAGGAGTCTCTTCTTTATGCCATTGCAAACAAGGCTGTTGGCCTTTTCGACTTGACCATTGGTCTAGGGGTGTGCCACTGAGGCATAACTGATGTTGATTCCCAGGTTTCCGCAGAAATCCTAGAACTCATTGGAGGTGAAGTTCGCCGCTTTGTCGGTGATGATGTTGTGTGGCATCCCGAACCTAAAGATGATGGACTCAAAGAACTTGATGGCGGTGGCACCTGTCTGGTTAGTCACCAGCATGGCCTCGATCCACATGGTGAACTTGTTGACCGCGACGAGGAGGTAGACGTATCCTCTAGGTGATGATTTCTACAGCTTGCCGACCATGTTGAGTCCCCATTGTGCAAAGGGCCAAGCCACAAGTATTGGCCTGAGTTCCGCGCTTGGTGCATGCGGCTAATCCGCTAATCGTTGTCAAGCATTCACTACAAGAAAAGTTACCTTCCGCAACGACTTGGCCCGACGGTCATCGTAGAAGGTGCGTCTCAAGCGATGAATTCTTGGCTCGGCCGTGGCTGATGGAAAACATTTTTTTCCAGTTTCGCGGCCCTCTACTATGACGGAACCGCTAAAAACATGGAGGAAGCTCGGCTGGCGCGTGGCAGAAGCAAGATTTTCGGTTCCTCGCGCAATGTTGGCTCACTGAAGTCTTTTGAGGCGTCTGGGTCTTAGACGTCAGTGTCTCTAGCTCACCATACTTTTGGGTTGCGCCTCCCTGATTTGAACTTGATAACGCTGCTCGGTGCGTCTACCATTTTGTTAGGCTGTTGGGTCCCACATGTCAGCCTCTCATTAGAAGAATCGTGTGTATGATGGAATATTTTCCTTCACTCACGCTACCCTTTTCCGAAGTTGTTAGCGTTACTCGATGGATCTACCACTTAATCAAGTTGTTGGGACCCACATGTCATCCTCTCATTAGAAGAAACATGTGTATGATGGAATTTTTTCCTTCGCTCGCGCTACCCTGTTCCGAAGTTGATAGCGATGCTCGATGCATCTACCGTTTAATCAACCTCCTAGGCCCCATATGTCATCCACTCATTAGAAGAAATGTGTGTATGATGGATTGTTTGCCCTCGGTCGCGCCTTCGTGTTTCGAACATGATAGCGTTGCTCGCTGCATTAGCTGTTTATTCAGGCTGGTGGGTCCCTTATGTCAGCCTCACATTAGAAGAATCATGGGTATGATAGAATTTTTCTTCTCTAGCACTACCCTGTTCCGAACTAGATAGCGTTGCTTGATGAATATGTCATTTTCTCACGCTGCTGGGTCCCCCATTTCAGCCTATCATTTCAAGAAACGTGTGCATGCTGAACTTTTTTCGCGCTCGCGCCTCCCTGTTTCAAACTAGCAACATTGCTCGATGCAGCATCTATATAAGGTTGCACTACTGGGTCCCACATATTAGCCTCTCTGTAAATGAAACGTGCGTATGATGGACTTTTTTTGGCCATGTCCGCTGTTTTGACCTTGGTAACTTGCTGGGTCACAAATGTCAACCACCTCTATGCAGAAACGTATCTATGCTGGGTCCCAGCTGACAGTCTCTATTTGAAAGAAATCTGTGTATGTTAGACTATTTTTTGGGTCCCAGATGTCAGCCTCAGAGTACAAAAAATGCTCATAAAGGCTGAATTAAAAAGATTCTGGGCTAACTCGGGGCGGATGCCCTATTCGTCATGGATTATTTTCCATGGGCTCACTCCTAAATGAATAGTCTATGGTCGGTGGCCACAAGACCACGAAAAGGCAGAATTAGAAGGTTTTGGGCTATGTTTGGGGCTGATAGGCTAATTTCATGGGTTATGCTTGGGCCTACTAGGTCCGCCATATCAGCTTCTCTGTAAGTGCAACGTGTGGATGATGGACTTTTTTTGGCCGCATCCTTTGTTTTCACCACGGCAGCTGTTTATGGTCTTACTGCTGGGCCCTTATGTTAGCCTCTCTGGCATGTTCTAGCTTGTGGGTCCCCGATGCAGCCTTGTATGTTCTATATGGTGGGTCCCCGTTGCTAGCCTCTCTGTCCAAGTAATTAAACTTAATTTTCGAACACACCCTCAAAAAAATTGAGGGACGAGGCATGCTGGTGGGTCTGTGATGTCAGTCTCTTTGTAATGTGCTAGAAGAAAAAAATTAAACCCGAGATACACACACATGCGATTCGAACAAAAGACCTTCAAATCAAATAAACATAAACTGAGTGCGTTTCCACTACAACAAAGATATTTATAAAAAACAATATCATTAAACTTTTATTAGTACTACAACTTATGTATTAGTCTTCTTAAAAATATTTTGGGCAGGGTGGCGAACTCGCAGCCAGGCCCAGTGCAGCTACACGGGCTGTGCCGGCATGCCATCTTGTGGTTGAGGAAGTCGTGGAAGGCAACCAATGTCCTGCTGCCGTCGTTGGGGCATCTGCTACCTTTTCTACCGACGACTTGGAGGAGCAACTCCTTGGAGCATGCGGCCAGCTGGGCGGCGCTGGTAGTGTCGATACGCATAGCAATTTCTCCGAAGGCGTCTTCCCTGACCTTGATCCAGCCACCGTACCGAATGTTGTGCATCGAATCCGCCATTGCATCTGAATGGACTTGGGGCGAGGGCGGATTCAAATATGATTGTTGCGGTTTCTTGGAGGAGAGTGATGGAGGCCTACAAGAACTGATACAACGGGCGAGAAATGGCTAAGAAAATTTAGGAAGTGTGCGCACGAGAGGATCCAAAATGTGGCTAGCCAGCATTAGCGAATGGGGATTTGTAGAGATGGGGAAGATGGGAGGCTCTTTGAATGAGGGGTGTTAATTTTACGTATTCCCTTGTCTGTCTTCTGTAATGCGCAAATGGATCGAGGACGCCTGCTGGAGTTATAGCAAGAGTGCTAGACTAGCAAGCTATCACATCCTGGCTCAGTATTGTATTGTCTCAGCACGTAGATTGTGTTTCAGGAAAGGACGTGAACCCACATTTCTCCCATCCCTAGATAGCGTGCATCACAGAATCGCTTTTCTCGCACGCGAAGGATTTGAACCCACATGCTGAAATAAAAGGATGTCAATCCTCAAGCCAGCTCGCCGAACTCTAATAAATAGGACTACTAGAAAACTATAATGATAGGTGAAGCTCAAAAAATAATTATAATTCTAAGCCACGTCCATAGAATATATATTGTATATTTGGTTCTTGTACTTTGTATCATGTAGTAGTAATCAACCTATTAGCTACCTAATAGTACTCGCCATTCTCTAGAGAAATGACGAAGAACATTCTAGAATTATTGAGAAGTGTGTTTTGAGGTTTGTGCATATCGTTTTGTGTACTAAAGACTATCAATAGTATCTTCTAGATGCTAGAATGGATAGAATTAAGATCCAATGATACTTTATGGACGCATCTTGAAATTACAATTATTTTTTGGCTTCACCTATTATAATTTTATATAAGCTAGTAAAAGGCACGTGCCACACACGTATATACTATATGAAATGTGATTTAACAAACATTAAGTTGTTATAAACCAATAGTCTAGTTAAGAGAAAAAATGCATACATTAAGTCTATTAATAATAATTATCTACACATATTGAGAATGCAACCCACTGTGCTATGAAATTTTGGGGGTGGTGACATGATGGTTCTAGAGCATGGTGGAATTTGCTCTAGGTACTACTCAACATGAATCCAGCTGCTCTGAACCATTGGATCTAACAGCTCAACGGTCAGGATTGGTGTTATGGATCCAATTTAAAATTGCTCCTTTATAGTAGTAGAGAAAAAATGTTATGGCATATACTTATACTATCTGATTCTCACGTGCAAGGCATGTGCAACTTACTAATAAGATATACAACATGAATAACTTTGAACCTCGATCGTCCGATATAGTTGACAGATTCCAACATTGATGATTGTTGGATCTCTTGCAAATTCAAGAAAGAATATATCACGCTTACTTGTACTTAAAATTTGACCTACTTTCTTTAAATCGATATAAATTTATTTGAGTGCATGGGCGTCGTTAGCTAATATATTGGGAAGCTTGAAACGTGCTAAGACTAGGGAATTGTAACAAAACATGTCCGCTTTTTCTGAAAATCGGGTGGTGGAACTTTATGTTTTTGACTGGGGTATGTCCCAAAGAACTGAGATGCTTCAATAATTAACACAGTTAGTGCATGTGTACATTTTACATGAAGGACCTTAAAAAGGTGAAAATTACATCCAAGTCCATATATTTAACACAAAGGAGCCTACAATCAAGTAATGAAAATTAGTAGTTGGGTCCTACTCCTCCACCAATGGAGCTGAGCCATGCTCTTCGTAGTAGTACTAGTAAGATGCACGTGCCTTGCACGTGAAACTCACATAATATACAGAAGCATGACATGTCATCAGTATATAATATTATAATATGTAAAACTTGAAATATCTATGAATTTGAGCCACATCTCTAAAGCATGAGTGTATATTTCGTTCTTGCACTTTATATCATGTAGAAATAAACATTTATTAGCTACCTAATAATTGAAAATTCTAGAATCATGGTCTAGAGAAACAATCGAGAAGATTCTACAATGATGGATAAGTGTGTTTTGGGGTTTTTCTACATATATCTTATCTTACCACTATATAGTGTACGAATAACTTTGAATATTGCCAGTTGGATCAAGACTCATGAATCCCAACATTTCCAGCCATTGGATCTTATTTTCCATTCTAGCATCTACAAGATTCTATTGATAGTCTTCATCACAATGAATGGCATGCATAAAACTCAAAACACACTTCTCCATCATTTTAGAATCTTCTCCCTCGTTTCTCTAGACCATGTTACCAACAATTTCAAGTTTTAGATAGCTAATAATCGTTCACTTCTAGATGATATACAAAGTACAAGAACCAAATATACACCCATACTTTACAGATGTTGATCAAATTTATATATTTTTATGCTTTAGCTATTATAATTTTATATAGTGATGATATGTCAGACGTCTATTATCTGAGTCTCACGTGTTGATCAAAAGGGACGTGCCACACACGTATATACTATATGAAATGTGATTTAACAAACGTTAAATTATTATTAACCAATAGTCTTGTTAGAGAAAAAAATACATACATTAAGTCTATTAGGAATAACTATCTACACATACTAAGAATACATCCTACTGTGCTATGAAATTTTGGGGGTGGTGACATGATGGATCTAGAACATGGTGGAGTTTTCTCTAGGTTCTATTCAACACGAATCCAGTTGCTCTGAACCATTGGATCTAACAACCCAACAATCATGATTACTGTTATGGATCCAATTCAAAACTGCTCCATTGTAGTATTAGAGAGAATACAACCTACTATGTTATGAAATTTTGGGGGTGGTGACATGATGGTTCTAGAACATGGTAGAGTTTTCTCTAGGTACTATTCAACACGAATCCAGCTACTCTGAACCATTAGATCTAATAGCCCAATGGTCAGGATTGGTGCTAAGGATCCAATTCAAAACTGCTCCATTATAATAGTAGAGATAGAGATATGATGTCGATATGGTCATCCTTTGAATAACCTTCATTTCTGATGTTTGGACGGGAATAGAAAAATTCCAAAGTTTGAATTCTACTAATTTTTGCCGCCAATGCCCTAAGTGGTTCATTCCTATGTACACCAGTGCACAAGCCGGAGACACAGCTGAGCCACCGTACCAAGACACACGTGCGTAGCGCTGTGGATAAGGGAGTGCTTAGATGGATGGTGAGGCAGTGACCGAGAGCAAAAAAAAATTTATTTTGTTTTGAGTGCACATAAGTCCTGAAATTTACTACTACTACTGGTAGATTGTGTACGATGTAAAGGATGTAGTAGCTCATGTCAGGAACCCATCATAATTATGCTCTGACATCGCACCGCCTTCAAGTGCCCTATCACGCTGCCCTCCCTCCCTGCCTCCCTTTTATTCTCCGAGCTCCCCTAGCTCTTCATTTTTTCCCTCATATCAGTAGTACCTCCATCCCAAAGCTTAAGGATTTTTTTGATAAGTCAAGCTACAGAAAGTTTGACCAAACTTCTAGAAAAAATTATCAAGAACTACTGTATGATATTAGTAGATACCATGTGAATATATGTTTCATGATGTATCAAAGGGTATGTATATCATATTGTAAATATTAATATTTTTTCTACAAACTTGGTCAAACTTTGCATAGATCTACGTTTCAAAAATAGGCCTTGACCCTTGGATGCAGGTACTACTAATGTTTCGTACTCCGTCTCAGAACTTAAGGCTTGATATATAGACATCATGGGTACCTTCGGACGATGTTAGGAAAATTCAAGAGGAATCTACCGTGCTTACTTGTATTTCAAGTTTTACCTAATTTCTTTAAATCAACATAAAGTTATTTAAGTGGGCACGGTTCTCTAGGGAACCTTGAAATCTGCTAAGACTAGGGAATTATAATAAAACATGGTCCCCACTTTTTCTGAAAACCAGGTGGTGGTACTTTTCTTGACTAAGGTATGTCCCGAGGGAGCGAGATTCTTAAATTAATTAACACAGTAAGTGGATGTGTACATGTTACACTAAGGACCTCAAAAAATGAAAAATACATCCAAGTCCATAAATTTAGCACAAAGGACCCTAAAATCAAATACTTGAAAATTTTGGTAACACGGTCTATAGAAATGAGGGGCAAGATTCTAGAATGATGGAGAAGTGTGTTTTGAGGTTTGTGCATAGCATTTCTTTGTGATGAAGACTATCAATAGAATCTTCTAGATGCTAGACTGGAAAAGAAGATCCAACGGCTGGAAATGTTGTGATTCGTGAGTCTTGATCCAACAATTAATATTCAAAGTTTTTCGTACACCATATAGTGTTAAGATAGTGGTAATGGTAAGACTAGTACTTGCTTAACAAAAGAAAACGATGCACTTATCACTTTTAGAAAATCTTGTTGAAGAAGATGCATGAATCTACCAGATGCGGGAACTATATCATAAACTATATATGACATCAATATGGTCATGACCTTGGCTATTCGGGTCAAAATCAGGAATGTGCATACATCATAGGATAATACACATTATGAAGCAGCCAGAGCATTTTTTTGTATTCAAAGGTGTTAAAACACATGTTTCTAATTTTTTTTCTTAGCACTATATAATGTACGAATCACTTTGAATATTGACCATTGGATCGAGCCGCGATTCCCAACATTGTCAGACATTGGATCTTCATTTTCCATTTTAGCATCGAGAAGATATTATTGACAGTATTTCATTTCTTATCTTACCACTATATAGTGTACGGATAACTTTTAATATTTATCATTGAATCAAGACTCGAGAATCCCAACATTTGCACCCATTGGATCTTCTTTTCCATTCTAGCATCTAGAAGATTCTACTGATAGTCTTCATCACAATGAAATGCTATGCACAAAACTCAAAACACACTTCTCCATCATTCTAGAATCTTCTCCCTCGTTTCTCTAGACCATGTTACCAAAATTTTCAAGTTTTGTATATCTAATAATCGTTGACTTCTACATGATATACAAAGTACAAGAATGAAATATACACCCATACTTTATAAATGTTGATCAAATTTATATTTTTTCTCCTTTCCCTATTATAATTTATTATAGTAATGATATGTCAGACATCTATGATATCAGTCTCACGTGCAGGGCACGTGCAACTTACTAGTTATATATAGTGTGTGGATAACTTGGAATATTGACACTGATTCATGATCCACGAATCCCAACATTGCTGCTAGTTCTTGGATCCTCTAATCCATTCCATCGTCTAGAAGATACTATTGATAGTCTTTGTTATCTTATCTTACCATTATATAATGTACAAATAACTTTGAGTATTGATCGTTGGAATAAGACTCGTGAATCCCAACAGTGCTAGTCGTTGGATCTTTTTTTCCATTCTACCGGGTGGTGGTAATTTTTTTGACTAAGGTATGTCCCGAGGGAGCGAGATTCTTCAATTAATTAACACGGTAAGTGGATGTGTACATGTTACACCAAGGACCCCAAAAAAATAAAAAATACACCCAAGTCCATACATTTAGCACAAAGGACCCTAAAATCAAATACTTGAAAATTTTGGTAACATGGTCTTTAGAAACAAGGGGGAATATTCTAGAATGATGGAGAAGTGTGTTTTGAGGTTTGCGTATAGCATTTCATTGTGATGAAGACTATCAATAGAATCTTCTAGATGCTAGAATGGAAAAAAGAAGATCCAATAGCTGGAAATGTTGGGATTCGTGATTCTTGATCCAACAATTAATATTCAAAGTTTTTCATACACCATATAGTGTTAAGATAGTGGTAATGGTAAGACTAGTACTTTCTTAACAAAAGAAAATAGTGCACTTCTCACTTTCAACAAATCTTGTTGAAGAAGATACACGAATCTAACAGATGCGGGAACTATATCGTAAACTATATATGATGTCAATATGGTCATGACCTTGGCTGTTCGGATCAAAACCATGAATGTTCATGCAGCGTAAGCCAATACATATTGTGAAGTAGCCAGAGCATTTTTTTTGTATTCAAATGTGTCAAAACACATGTTTCTCATTTTTTCTTAGCACTATATAGTGTACGAATAATTTTGAATATTGACCGTTGGATCAAGACGCGAATCCCAACATTGTCACACATTGGATCTTCATTTCCATTTTAGCATCGAGAAGATACTATTGATAGTCTTTCTTATCTTATCTTACCACTATTATATATAGTGTGCGGATAACTTTGAATATTGATCGCTAATTCATGTCCCGTGAATCCCAACATTGCTGCTAGTTATTGGATCCTCTAATCCATTCCATCATCTAGAAGATACTATTGATAGTCTTGGTTATCTTAACTTACAACTATATAATGTACGAATAACTTTGAGTATTGACTGTTGGATGAAGACTCGCGAATCCCAACACTGTTAGGCGTTGGATCTTATTTTTTCCATTCTACTGGGTCGTGTTACTTTTTTGACAAAGGTATATGTTCTGAGGGAGCGAGATTCTTCAATTAATTAACATGATAAGTGGATGTGTACATGTTACCCCAAGGACCTCAAAAAAATGAAAAATACATCCAAGTCCATACATTTAGCACAAAGGACCCTAAAATCAAATACTTGAAATTTTTCGTAACATGGTCTATAGAAATGAGGGGATAGATTCTAGAATGATGGAGAAGTTTGTTTGGAGGTTTGTGCATCTAGCATTTCATTGTGATGAATACTATCAATAAAATCTTCTAGATTCTAGAATGGAAAAGAAGATCCAACGGCTGGAAATGTTGGGATTCAAGAGTCCTTATCTAACAATTAATATTCAATGTTTTGCTTACACCATATCGTGCTAAGATAGTGGTAATGGTAAGACTAGTACTTGCTAAACAAAAGAAAATAGCGCACTACTCACTTTCAGTAGACCTTGTCGAAGAAGATGCACGAATCTACCAGATGCGGGAACTGTATCATAAACTATATATGATGTCAATATGGTCATGACCTTGGTTGTTCAGGTCAAAACCAGGAATGTTCATACACCGTAGGCTATTACACATTGTGAAGAAGCTAGAGAATTTTTTTTGTATTCAAAGGTGTCAAAACACGTGTTTCTCATTTTTTTTGTTAGCACCGTATAGTGTATGAATAACTTTGAATATTGACCGTTGGATCAAGACACGAATCCCAAAATTGTGAGACATCGGATCATTATTTCCATTTTAGCATCGATAAGATACCTAGTTATTGGATCCTCTAATCCATTCAATCATCTAGGACATACTAATGATAGTCTTTGTTATCTTATCTTACCACTATATAATGTACAAATAACTTTGAGTATTGACCGTTGGATCAAGACTCGTGAATCCCAACATTGCTAGCTGTTGGATCTTATTTTTTCCATTCGAGCATCTATTATTAGTCTTTCTTACCTTAGAATATCATATCATACCATTATATAGTTTACGAATAACTTTGAATATTGACCGTTGGATCAAGACTCGGCGAATCCAACATTTCTAGCCGTTGGCTCTTCTTTTCCATTTTAGCATGTAGAAGATACTATTGATAGTCTTCATCACAATGAATGCTATGCACAAACATCAAAACACACTTCTCCATCATTCTAGAATCTTCTCCCTTGTCACGTCGTAACATGCACTTGCATCTACCATCTAAGCTCCATCCGACAGACAAAAATAAATCGAAGCACCAAAAAAATCTCACACTTACTCTCTAGTTCTTAGACTACACAATTTTAATTAGAATATAAATTTGACAAAAGTATGAAAATCAATTTATGCAAATTCGGTAAAATTATATGCCTGTATTTTCTTGAATAAATATATGCATGTATTTGAACTATTAAATGATTGAATTTTTTTGGTTTTATTGTCTAGTGTCTAAAAAATTATACATAGTTGCAAACTGGGGCGTAAGTGTGAGCTGTTTTATTTTCTACGTTGCTTTGGATCACTTCTGTCCATCAGACAAATATTGGATGGTAGATACAGGGGCATGTTGATCTGAGTCCCCCTAGCAGTGGGCATGTGGGGTAGTAGTTGAATAATTCTAGAAAACACTTAAAACCAAAATATAAACATTGGTAGGAGAGGTACTTTGATGTACTTTGGTTCAAGTACTAATGCTGATGTACTTTGATGTACTAATGTGGCTTGCTAGGAGAGGTTTTCTCATGGGAAGGATGGGTTGTTGCTCGCCCCACCACACTGATGGGTGATGGCTGACTTCACCACCGGTGAGTTCGTGGGAGGGGGAAGCTGTGGATGTGTACAGTTCTGCAGTTTCTCTACAATAGGTATATGGGTCAGATGTCAATGCATCCACTTAGTTATCTATCCATGGTGTGAGACTGATTCGAGTTAAACAGCTTTTCCATGTTCAGATGGATGTACTCATGTGTACTGCTAGATTCTCGTGTTATGTTATTTTGTTTAGGATTCTGTATGTTGTGGTAGGTCCATGTGCTAGCAAAGCTCGGTAGTGGTTTATGGATTGATCTGAAGATGATCCTTGCACCTTTGTTTTCATGTGTACTACTAGATTCTCATGGTTATTTTATCCATCCATGGGTTAAGTACCATTTATTCTAACTAATATTTCTGCATATGTGATTTGGTCTATGTGATGAAGCTAGTAGAATTACAAAAGCATGTATGTATGTTCAGATCGATAATGATTGCTTTGTTAATGATTGGTTAGTGGTTGCTTTGATAAGGATTTGACTCGTAGTTTCAGTATTTCGATATTTCTATGGTCATGTTTTACATATCCCTGATTGTACTGAAAGTTGTTGTAGTCAGGTGGAGGATTTAGGGCAGGAGCTAATTTAGGTATTTTTTCAGTAGACCTACTTCTTAAATGAAGACGTATAACATATACCTGTGTTTGTTCTGTTCCTATGCATTGCTACCATTTTATATTTTTCAAGGAGAACAAATTAGCAGGCATTTCTCTTTGGTATCAGATTTAAGAAATGTGCATATGTATGGTAGGGTGACTAAATCATCTGGAGCATCCTCATGCTGCTATTAGGCGTGGTCTACCTACCGGGGGCTCAACAGCTGCTGCTGGGGACAAGGAGTGGTTTGACATGTTCATGTTGTTGCATTGTGGTCCCGTCGAGTTCAACTACTACTAGTACCACCTACCGATGCACCACAACTTCTACACATATTACCATGTTGATAAGAAACAGCGTATTAGTTGATTTATTTTAGTTGTTAAACTATAGCATGTTCTAGTTACCTTGACTATTATGCTGGCTGGTGTTCTGGTTCGGTTCATATATTACAGACTCTAGAATCTAATTCTAGGACTTGACCATGCAATGAGGCTTAACTGCCCATGTTTATTAGCCGCCTAAGTTGTCCACTGACATGCGTAATTGTGTGCTCCTGGTTATCTCATTACAGCATGATGTGTAGGCATAGTTATTTCTAACCATGCTAGATGTAGAATCTTGTTTTGGTGCTGTTTTGTAAGATATCTCTCGTTGGTTTTTGGTAAGAATACATTGTCATGTTGCTCTGTATGTGTAAAATAATAAGTTTGTGCGAGGTTTACTTTTAAGAAAAAATAAGAAGTGATTGTTCTCAATTCTGATGTGTTATTGGCCTTACAGGATCTCAGACTGAAGGAGTTTAAAAATATGTGAAGCTCTACTCAGCAATAAGTATCTAATCATTACACTTCTAGTGCTAGTTATACATGATTATGACTATATCTATGTTATATGATGTAAAAGGATGAGACCAGCTGGGTTATCCTTGGCTGGCGTTGTAACTGTGTTGTATATTGTGACTACTATTATATTTGTGTTGTATATGAATGTAATAGGCTGATCCTTGTTGTTCTTTGAAGTAATATAGTGTTTTCTATCTGTTTTTATTTAGATGATGATGATTTATTTACTAGGATTTAAAATCTGAAAAACAAGACCAAAACAACTGCGTTATGCTTGCTAGGTCTGACAACTAGGGCCACTATCTAGAAGCTGACAATTGGGACCCATCGTATTTTAAAAAGAAAAGTAAAATTCTTAGGAATAAAAGGCCCAAAAATAAAAAGGCTATGACATGGGCTTGGCCCATTAGCTAATCAAAATTGAGAAAAAACTATAAACAAGCTGAATTGTTGGGCTTGGCCCATGCAAGCAACAAATTGGACTGGGCTGATTTCGATCTAAGACTTGCCATGTAGGATTGGCCACGTAGGTTCTTACGTGGACAGTGTAGATAGTCCGTGACCAATAATTTTGGTCATGGGCTCTATGACCTTCTATTTTGGTCATGGTTGTCCCTGACCAATTTAAAAAAAGGTCGTCAGTTGTCTATAGTGACGCTCGGTATGTGACCTACTGCTTTTGGTCATAGAAAGGTCATAGATGGATTACTATGACCTTTCTATGACCAGTATTTGGGGTCAGTAGTTAACACATTTCTTGTAGTGGCAAAGTCAGTTTACACCCAAAATACACCCTTCCTAGTGCCAAAAGAGACCCTGCCGCCGACTACTACTACATTAACTAGTAAACGAGTGGTACTTATCTACAACTAAATTAACTAGTAATACATCATTACCATCGCATTGGGATCACTTAGCCGAAGATTAAGATCAATTCATCATGTCGATGCAAACACAGAAATACAACACCTTAATCATCCGGTATTTTCCATTAGTCACGTCAATGTACCATGGCCGCACCGTGAGGAACGTCAGATCTTCGAGGCCAACACTGTCGGGCGATGCGCAGCTCATCGGCTCAATGACCCCATTAAGGGTGTCTGTCGAGAAGTCCACCGACGACTGCTGGCCAGTCGCGCACAGCTTCACCCTGTACCGGGGTCACGAGCACGAGGCCGCCCTGACGCACACTGAGGAAACGGCGGCGGCCTGGCCAAGATCGCTGATGATGAGGCTGAACATAGTAGCGTCATCGCCGTAGACGATGACCATTGATGGTGGAAAGGACGAGAACTGCATCGTTACAATACACTACATGGGTTGGCTGTATGATAGCCTATGCACTTGTACCTTGTGGACTCTGTTGAGCTGCAAAAGGAGCGCGACTGGCGAGGTGGTGCATATGCAGCCGACCTTTGTGTAGCCGCACGGGCTGTACGGGCACGCGGTCTTGTGGTCATCGAGCTCGTGGGGCGACCATGGTGAGGCAGTCATCATAGGGGCATAGAACAGTTATCGGTGCTAGCTCATCTTTGTCCATCGTCGGCTAGCTCTTGGTGGAATCCGCCGACGCGCGCAGCGTTGGAGTGGTTCCCTGGAAGCTCGGCTCGCTGCTGTAGTGCCTGTAGTCCAGAATATTTATGCAGCATTGATTTTTTTTGAATGAAGGATGCAGAAAGTGACAGGTGAGAGTAAATCAGGTACTTATTACCCTGTACAGTACTGTACCAGACAAACAGATCCTACCCACGTGAGTGGTAAGAAGGTCTATGCCCTTTTTTGGAAATGGAGAAGGTCAGCACCTAGAGAGAGATAGATAAACCTGGGGCCTGGCACAAAGTGTACAGTGCTGCAGGGGAGAGAATGAGGACTGCGCGCATGTCTTCAACACCATCTGCATTTTACTCTATCTACTTGTCTCTTCTGGCTCTTTCATTTCTCGGCATGCAGACTCGTTCCTCTTCTCCATTTCTTTATTGTGGTTAAAGCTTGTCCAGATACAGAGTTGTAGTAGTACAATTGAACTAGTACTCCAGTAATATGGAGTATATGTCTTTTTATACTCGAGTTGCACTACTAGTACTTCAATAGAAATACATATGTCTTCTTTTTACTATACTCCAGTAGGTAGGGCGGCGGGTGGCAGGCGGCGGTGGCTATTTGCGGATTTTTACTACTCCTAGGGAAGCGGGGGCGGGCAACGGTGGTAGTAGGGTTCTAGTAGTACGAAGTAGTACTCGAGTACTCCTTCTCAATGATTCATGAAGTAAGACTTCAGTAGTGTACTACAGTCCTGTACCGCTCACATACAGCTGTCATCATACCATGGTTCCTAGGGAGACGCCAAAAATACAGGTGCTCAAATGCACATCCTAGGTGGGCCCCGATGCCTAGCGATTGCATAAATCCTTGTTGGCTGACCACACAGCCAAGGCAATTCATTTCGCTACTCTCTACTACTATTTCTTGGTGATTTTCTTCTGTCTGCTCGTCTCTGCTAGCTCTTCATTTCTTGGCATGGCGCGCAGCCTCCTTATTATAAAAAGTACATAAAAGCCTCAAAATGTAAAATTACAGAGGGAGAGCATCATGAAAAGCCTCACAAATTTCAAGTTCTAAAAACAACGCAGAAAATCCTAGTTTTTTCAGATCATGGTGGCAAACTTGTAGGAGTAATTTTTTGTTGGCCTCTGTGGCAAACCGGTGCTCGGCCGCAAAACATGAACAAAGTAAGGGACAGAGCAACCGTACAAAGAAGTAGGGAGAGAGCACGGGGATATCAATCTTGGATCTAATGGTGGGTAGCCACGCCAAGTGAAAGTTTGGCAAGATTCAACTTCTTGCTAAGAATATGCATGCCTAGAAATTTGGCCGTGTTTTGAAAACAATCAAAGAGGCTATGACTCACCGTGTATTGAAATTTTGGTTGTGTTTCGAAATTAACTTCATACATTGCAAAAATATGTTCAGTGGACACACCAGGCAATCAATGTATTGAGAACGAGTGAGAGTTTGGAAAGACTCAACTTATTTCTAAGAATATGCATGCCTAGAAATTCGACCGTGTTTTGAAAACACTCAAAGAGACTATGACTCACCGTGTTTTGAAATTTTCGTTGTGTTTCGAAATTAACTTCACACCTTGCGATAATCTATTCAGTGGACCCACCAGGCAGTCAATGTATCAAGAACGAGTGAGAGTTGTTTGGCAAGATTCAACTTCTTGCTAAGAATATGGATACCTAGAAATTTAACCGTGTTTTGAAAACAATCAAAGAGGCTACGACTGACTGTGTTTTGAAATTTTGGATGTGTTTCTAAATTAACTTCACACCTTGCGAAAATTTGTTGTGTGGACCCACCATGCAGTCAATGTATTGAGAATGAGTGAGAGTTTGGAATGATTCAACTTCTTGCTAAGAATACGCATGGCTAGAAATTTTACTGTGTTTTGAAAACAATCAAAGAGGCTATGATTCACCGTGTTTTGAAATTTTCGCTATGCTTTGAAATTAAATTCACACCTTGCGAAAATCTGTTCAGTGGACCCACAAGGAAGTCAATGTATCGAGAACGAGTGAGAGTTTGGCAAGATTCAACTTCTTGCTAAGAATATGCATTCCTAGAAATTTGACCGTGTTTTGAATACAATCAAAGAGGCTATGACTCACCATGTTTTGAACTTTTGGCTATGTTTCGAAATTAACTTCATACCTTGCGATAATCTATTCAGTGGACCCACCAGGTAGTCATTGTATCGAGAGCGAGTGAGAGTTTGCAAAGATTCAGTTTCTTTCTAAGAATATGCATGCCTCGAAATTTGACCGTATTTTGAAAACAATCAAAGAGGCTATGACTCACCGTGTTTTGAAATTTTGGCTGTGTTTATAAATTAACTTCACACCTTGTGATAATCTGTTCACTAGACCCACAATGCAGTCAATATATCGAGAACGAGTGAGATTTTGGAATGATTCAACTTCTTGCTAAGAATATACATGCCTCGAAATTTGAACGTGTTTTGAAAACAATCAAAGAGGCCATGACTCACCATGTTTTGAAATAATGGTTGTGTTTTGAAATTAACTTCACACCTTGCAAAAATCTGTTCAGTGGACCCACCATGTAGTCAATGTATAGAGAACGAGTGAGAGTTTGGAAAGATTCAACTTCTTGCTAAGAATATGCATGCCTAGAAATTTGACCGTGTTTTGGAAACAATCAAAGAGGCTATGACTCTCTGTGTTTTGAAATTTTGGCTGTGTTTCGAAATTAACTTCATAAATTGCGATAATCTATTCAGTGGACCCACCAGGCAGCCAATCTATCGAGAATGATTGAGAGTTTGGAAAGATTCAACTTCTTGCTAAGAATATGAAGGAAATATGCCTTTAGAGGCAATAATAAAGTTGTTATTATATATTGCTTATATATGATAGATGTTTATTTTACATGCTAGAATTGTATTGATCGGAAACATCAATACATGTGTGTTTAATAAACAAAAAGGGTTCCTAGTTATGGCTCTCTTATAGACTAGCTTGTTGATTAACCAGTTGATCAAGGTTTCCTGATCATGGACATTGGAAGTTGTTAATAACAAGGTCACACCATTGGTGGAATGATGTGATGAACATTCATCCGAAGTATAGCATTACGATCAAGTCATTATGTTTATATTTCTATTACATCATACGAAGTAATCTTTATCCTTAGACCATGAGATCATGTCAATTGCTAACACCGGAAGACTATCTTGATAACATCAAACTCACACTGTAACAGGGTGACTATAAAGATGGGTTCAGTACTACGAAGGTGTTATGTTGAGGCTCATGGATCAAGAGTGGAATTTGTCAATCCAGATGACGGATAGATATACTATGGGCCCTCTCGGTGATATCACATTAAGATAGCTTCCAAGCAAGTGATGTGATCACTAGAATGTTATATCACGGGAACGAGAAAAGAGTGCATGTTGGTAACGAGATCAAACTAGGTATGGAGATACCGATGATCGAATCTCGGACATGTAATATATCGAGAGACAAAGCGATTTAGTTACAAGCGTTAAAGGTTCTCACGATCACAGAAGTCATCGTTGAATGTGTAGGAATCAGTACAGATCTCTAGGTCCCGCTGCTGATTATTGATCGGAGAAGGGCCATGATCATGTCTGTATTATTCGTGAACCGTAGGGTGGCACACTTAAGAGTTACCGGACAACATTTTGGAGCACATATGTCTCAGACGAAAGAATTGCAAAGCGCGGGAATTGTTTCAATAGAAACCGGAAATTGTTTCGGGGGAAATTGCAGAAAGTGGTTCTGCATGTGATATTGAAATATTGCAAGGGGATATATGTATGTTTGTTAATTAAAGTAATTAACAAAATTCTGAATAAATTTAATAAAAATAGTTTTATTAAATGAGAGAGCATTAAATTTGGAGAAATTTAATGCATTTAAAGTGGAGACTTTAAAAGGGAATGTGAAGAGGCATTTTAATGTGGAGGGGTTACCACCACATGAATGGGGAAGGTGAGGGGTCACCCCCCATGCGCCGGCCATGGAGAGAGGGGGCACCCCCCTCCTCCTATAAAAGGCCACCCATTTCCTCCTTCATCCTCACACCTCCTTGTGAAGGATCTCTCTCCCCCTCTAGAATTATTCCCCCATGGTCTCGGATTAGCGAGATACATGTTCCCGGTGGCATTTTGTCTAGAAGGAGTTGCTGCTTCTACTGGATCGCTGGAGCGAGGAGGTGGAGGTTGTCCGGTGGCTTGAACGTGTGTGCGAGTGCGGATGCGCTGCTGAGTTGCGGCGCTCGGACTTCCTCACGATCTTGAGATCGGCAAGTGTACGACTACATCAACCACGAGTTCCTACTCGTTAAAAAAACTCGTTGTCTTCGAGGGTAAGTTCTCGTTGGATGTATGTCCACCCGTTGCTTTGTACCTAGTAGATAGATCGTGGCGTGTAGTTCACACCGTAGGAAAATATTTGTTTTCTATGTCGCGGATCCAACAGTGGTATCAGAGCCTGATCTATGTGTAGGTGCTTTGCACGGGTAGTACACATATGTTTATATGTGGGCGATGATGATCATGTTATTGCATCTTCTATGTATTTTGGATATTTGTGGCATAGTGGGACGAAGCGGCCCAGACCAACCTTACATGTCATCGTACATAAGATCGGTTCCACGACTGACATGCAACTTGTTTTGCATAAGTGGCTGGCGGGTGTCTGTCTCTCCTACTATAGTCAATATCTGATTTACAACGAGTTGCTAATAACTTAGTTATCCTCGTTGTGGTTCATGTTCATAGGTGAGAACGGTTCTATCTCCGAAAGCCCTAAGCCACGTAAAACTTGCAATTGATAAATTAGAGGCGTCTAGTTTAGATCGTTGCTGGGCTAGTGTATTGATATGGTATTGTTGTAAGTAGATGTATGATAGATACTCTTACAACACACTCAACGTGTCAGTTCCATACACCTTGGCCTTACACACAAAGGAATGATAGAGATCATACCACGATGCAAGTGATAGAGATCAAATGCATGGACCATATCATCTCACTTTACACATTAGATGTTAGCATCTTATACTGCTAGTTTGGCGCTTTTGGTAGCATTATAAGATGATCCCTCATTTAGATATCAAGATAAAAATGTGTTGTTCCTTAAGTATGCACCGTTCTGTGGATCGTGTTTCGAGACATCACGTGATGATCGGGTGTACTCGAATCTACACTTTCATAGGAACAGGTGTAAGAGAGTTTTACACACGCGAATACTAAGGTTCTTACTTGGCGAGCCTAGCATGTACAGACATGGCCTCGGAACACGGACGGAAAGTTTAAGCATGAGTCATATAGTTGATATGATGCCCATATAGATGCTCGCCTTTGAAGCTACATCAACTCACGTGATGATCGGACTTGGTGTAGTGGATTTGGTTCATGTAATCACCAAAAAGACACGAGGGATGTCGTTTTTGAGTGGGAGTTCATTAGTAATTTGGATTAGTTGAACTCAACCTATCATAAACTTAGTCTAAATAAACTTTACAAATTCTATTGTAAATGGCACTACCTGCTTTTAATTTCAATGTGTTCATGGAGAAAGAGAAACTTGCTGCGAATGGTAGCAACTTCACCAACTGGGCTATGAATTTGAGGATTCTCCTCACTGCTGCACAAAATCAATATGTGCTAGATGCGCCGCTAGGCCCCCCACCAGCTCCTGATGCCCTTGACGAGGAAAAGAATGTCTATGTGACTCGTCAGGAGGATCACAACTTAGTTCATTGCGGCATACTGTATGGGCTAGAGCCAGAACTTCGAAAGCGTTTCGAAAATGGCAATGCCTTTGATACCATGGGAGAATTGAAAATGATTTCCGACACCCATGCTTTCGTAGAGAGTTATAATGCTACAGAAAAGTTCTTTAGCTGCATGATGGAGGAAAACAGCTCCGTTAGCGAGCACGTACTCAAAATGTCTAGGTACGCCGATAAGCTTGTGTCCTTGGGAATAACGATTCCCATTGACTTAGGCATACATCGTGTTCTCCAATCTCTGCCACCTAGCTACAAGAGCTTCGTGATGAAATATAATATGCAGGGCATGAAGAAGTCTCTTCCCGAGCTTCTGTCAATGCTTAAGACTGCAGAAGTGGAGATTAGGAAAGAACATCAAGTGTTGATGATCAATAGGACCACCGGTTTCAAGTAAGACAAGAAAGGCAAGCACAAGGGAAAGAAGGGTGGCAAGTCTATTGCCACGCCTGAAAAGAAACCCCGAGCTAGCCCTAAGTCTGACACCGAGTGCTACTATTGTAAGGGGACTGGCCATTGGAAGCACAACTGCCCCAAGTATTTGGCGGACAAGAAGTCCGGGAAGGCAAACAAAGTTATATGTGATATACAAGTCATTGATGTGTACTTGACTAGTACTCGAAGTAGCACCTGGGTATTTGATACGGGATCAGTTGCTAATATATGTAACTCGGTTCAGGGGCTACGGAACAAGCGACAACTAGCAAGGGATGAGGTCAGAATGCGGGTCGGCAATGGATCAAAAGTTGATGTGATCGCCGTCGAGACGCTACCTCTCCATTTGCCATCGGGATTAGTTAACCTAAATAATTGTTATTTAGTGCCTGCACTGAGTATGAACATTGTATCTGGATCGTGTTTGATGCAAAGTGGTCATTCCTTTAAATCTGAAAATAATGGTTGTTCGATTTATAAGAATAATATCTTTTATGGTCATGCACCTATGTTGAATGGTTTATTTCTGTTGGATCTCGATAGTAATATTACACACATTCATAATGTTAATGCTAAAAAGATTAAACTTGATGATGATATGTCTACATATATGTGGCACTGCCGTCTAGGTCATATTGTCTTTAAACGCATGAAGAAACTCCATTCTGATGGACTTTTGGAATCACTTGATTTTGAATCATTTGATACATGTGAGCCATGCCTTATGGGCAAGATGACTAGAACGCCGTTTTCCGGTTCAATGGAACGGGCGACAGATCTATTGGAAATCATACATACTGATGTGTGTGGACCAATGAGTGTGTCGGCGCGAGGTGGATATCATTATTTTGTTACTTTCATGGATGATTTGAGTAGATATGGGTATATCTATTTGATGAAACACAAGTCTGAAACTTTTGAAAAGTTCAAGGAATTTCAGAATGAAGTGGAAAATCATCGTAATAGAAAGATCAAATTTCTACGGTCTGGCCGTGGAGGAGAGTATCTAAGTTACGAGTTTAGCACACACATGAAAGAGTGTGGAATAGTTTCACAGCTCACGCCTGCCGGAACACCACAAAGTAATGGTGTGTCGGAACGTTGTAATCGTACCTTATTGGATATGGTTCGATCTATGATTCTCTGACTGACTTGCCACTGTCATTTTGGGGTTATGCACTGGAAACAGCTACATTCACTTTAAATCAGGCACCATCTAAATTCGTTGAAATGACACCGTATGAATTATAGTTTGCAAACAAACCTAAGCTGTCATTTCTTAAAGTTTGGGGATGCGATGTTTATGTGAAGAAAGTTCAACCGGATAAACTCGAACCCAAAGCGGAAAAATGCGTCTTCATAGGATACCCTAAGGAAACAATTGGGTATACCTTCTATCACGGATCCGAGGGCAAGGTTTTTGTTGCCAAGAATGGATCCTTTCTTGAGAAGGAGTTTCTCGCGAAAGGTGTGAGTAGTCGGAAGGTAGAACTCGAAGAGGTTATTGAACCTTCTCTTCATGGAAGGGCGAGTGGCGTAGTACCGGAAGTTGTTTCGGAGTTGACTTCACCTGATGAAGAGAGAGCTAATGATAATGATCATGAAACTCCGAAAGAGGACACTACCAAACCTCACAGGTCAAGCAGGACATGTGCAGCTCCTGAACTGTACGACAATCCTGTTGTGAATTTCATGGTTGATGAAATGGATGACCCTGCGACGTATGAAGAAGCGATGATGAGCCCGGATTCCAACAAATGGCTAGAAGCCATGAAATCCGAGATGGAATCCATGTACGAGAACCAAGTTTGGAACTTGGTGGACTTACCTCACGACCGAAAGGCCGTTGAGAATAAATGGATTTTCAAAAGAAAAACTGATGCTGATGGTAATGTGACCATCTATAAGGCTCGACTTGTCGCAAAGGGGTTTTGACAAATTCAAGGAGTTGACTACGATGAGACATTCTCTCCCGTATCGATGCTTAAGTCAGTTAGGATTATGTTAGCAATTGTTGCATATTTCGATTATGAAATATGGCAGATGGATGTCAAAACTACGTTCCTCAATGGTAATATTGAAGAAGAGTTGTATATGATACAACCTAAGGGTTTTGTCGATCCTAAGGATGCTAATAAGGTATGCAAACTTCAGCGATCCATCTATGGACTGAAGCAAGCATCCCAGAGTTGGAATCTCCGCTTTGATGAGGTGATCAAAGATTTTGGATTTGTCCAAACTTATGGAGAGGCTTGTATTTACAAGAAAGTGAGTGGGAGAAATGTGGCATTTCTGATATTATATGTGGATGACATATTAATGATTGGAAATGATATAGATCTTTTAAACAGTGTTAAAAGTTATCTAAACAGGAAATTTTCGATGAAAGTCCTTGGTGAAGCATCATATATATTAGGCATTAAAATCTATAGAGATAGATCAAGGCGCCTAATTGGGCTATCGCAGAGTACATACCTTGACATGATATTAAAGAATTTTAATATGGACGAAGGTAAGAAGGGGTTCTTACCTATGTTGCAAGGCAAGACATTGAGTAAGACTCAAAGTCTGGCTATGGTGGAAGAAAGAGAGATGATGGATAAGATCTCCTATGCCTCGGCCATAGGCTCTATTATGTATGCCATGCTATGTACAAGACCGGATGTGGCTCATGCTATTAGTTTGACTAGTATGTACCAATCTGATCCAGGTTCGGAACACTGGATAGCGGTAAAGAACATCCTCAAGTACTTGAGAAGAACTAAGGATATGTTTCTTATATACGGAGGTGAAGAAGAGCTAGTCGCTAAGTGTTATGTCGATGCTAGCTTTGACACCGATCTGGATGACTCTAAGTCTCAATCCACATACGTATTTCTCTTGAACGGAGCAACAGTTAGTTGGAGGAGTTCCAAACAACCTGTGGTGGCTGGATCAACGACGGAGGCGGAATATGTTGCTGCTTCAGAAGCGGGGCAGGAGGCGGTTTGGATGAAAGAGTTCATTACGGAACTAGGTGTGGTTCCCAGTGCGTTGGGCCCAATGGTGATCTATTGTGACAATAATGGAGCCATAGCCAACGCAAAGGAACCGAGGTCTCACAAGAATTCCAAGCATATTAAGCGCCGGTTTCACTCCATCCGCGAGCATGTTAAGGATGGAGATATAAAGATTTGTAAAGTACACACGGACCTAAATGTAGCAGATCCGTTGACTAAAGTTCTCCCTAGGGAAAAACATGATCAACACCAGAACTCCATGGGTGTTATATTTATCACTATGTGAACTAGATTATTGTCTCTAGTGTAAGTGGGAGACTGAAGGAAATATGCCCTGAGAGGCAATAATAAAGTTGTTATTATATATTGCTTATATATGATAGATGTTTATTTTACATGCTAGAATTGTATTGATCGGAAACATCAATACATGTGTGTTTAATAAACAAAAAGGGTTCCTAGTTATGCCTCTCTTATAGATTAGCTTGTTGATTAACAAGATGATCAAGGTTTCCTGATCATGGACATTGGATGTTGTTAATAACAAGGTCACACCATTGGTGGAATGATGTGATGAACATTCATCCGAAGTATAGCATTACGATCAAGTCATTATGTTTATATTGCTATAACATCATACGAAGTAATCTTTATCCTTAGACCATGTGATCATGTTAATTGCTAACACCGGAAGAGTGTCTTGATAACATCAAACGTCACACCGTAACAGGGTGACTATAAAGATGGGTTCAGTACTACAAAGGTGTTATGTTGAGGCTCATGGATCAAGAGTGGAATTTGTCAATCCATATGACGGATAGATATACTCTGGGCCCTCTCGGTGATATCACATTAAGATAGCTTGCAAGCAAGTGATGTGATAACTAGAATGTTATATCACAGGAACAAGAAAAGAGTGCATGTCGGTAACGAGATCAAACTAGGTATGGAGATACCGATGATCGAATCTCGGACATGTAATATATCGACAGACAAATGGATTTAGTTACAAGCGTTATAGGTTCTCACGATCACAGAAGTCATCGTTGAATGTGTAGGAGTCAGTACGGATCTCCAGGTCCCGCTGCTGATTATTGATCAGAGAAGGGTCTCGATCATGTCTGCATTATTCGCGAACCGTAGGGTGGCACACTTAAGAGTTACCGGACACCATTTTGGAGCACATATGTTTCAGACGAAAGAATTGCAAATCGCAGGAATTGTTTCAATAGAAACCGGAAATTGTTTCGGGTGAAATTGCAGAAAGTGGTTCTGCATGTGATATTGAAATATTGCAAGGGGCTATATGTAAATTTTTGTTAATTAAAGTAATTAACAAAACTCTGAATAAATTTAATAAAAAGAGTTTTATTAAATGAGAGAGCGTTAAATTTGGAGAAATTTAATGCATTTAAAGTGGAGACTTTAAAAGGGAATGTGAAGAGTAATTTTAATGTGGAGGGGTTACCACCACATGAATGGGGGAGGTGAGGGGTCACCCCCCCATGCGTCGGCCATGGAGAGAGGGGGCACCTCCCCTCCTCCTATAAAAGGCCACCCATTCCCTCCTTCATCCTCACACCTCCTTTTGAAGGATCTCTCTCCCCCTCTAGAATTATTCCCCCATGGTCTTGGATTAGCGAGATACATGTTCCCGGTGGCATTTCATCTAGAAGGAGTTGCTGCTTCCGCTGGATCGCTGGAGCGAGGAGGTGGAGGTTGTCCGGTGGCTTGAACATGTGTGCGAGTGCGGATGCGCTGCTGAGTTGCGGCGCTCGGACTTCCTCACGATCTTGAGATCGGCAAGTGTACGACTACATCAACCATGAGTTCCTACTCGTTAACAAAACTAGTTGTCTTCGAGGGTAAGTTCTCGTTGGATGTATGTCCACCCATTGCTTTGTACCTAGTAGATAGATCTTGGCGTGTACTTCACACCATAGGAATTTTTTTGTTTTCTATGCTGCGGACCCAACAGAATATGCATGCCTAGAAATTTAACCATGTTTTGAAAACAATCAAAGAGCCTATGACACACTGTGTTTTGAAATTTTGGCTGTGTTTCGAAATTAACTTCACAGCTTGCGATAATCTGTTTAGTGGACCCACCAACAGTCAATGTACCGAGAACGAGTGAGAGTTATTTGGCAAGATTCAACTATTTTCTAAGAATATGAATGCCTAGAAATTTGACCGTGTTTTGAAAACAATCAAAGAGGCTATGACTCACCGTGTTTTGAAATTTTGGCTATGTTTCGAAATTAACTTCGTACCTTGTGAAAATCTGTTGAGTGGACCCACCAGGCAGTCATTATATCGAGAACGAGTGAGAGTTTGGAAAGATTCAACTTACTGCTAAGAATATGCATGCCTAGAATTTTGACCGTATTTTGAAAACAATCAAACAGGCCATGACTCACCGTGTTTTAAATTTTGGATGAGTTTCGAAATTAACTTCACACCTTGTGGTAATCTGTTATGTGGACCCACCAGGCAGTCAATGTATCGAGAACGAGTGAGAGTTTGGCAAGATTCTACTTCTTGCTAAGAATATGCATGCCCAAAAATTTGACCGTGTTTTGAAAACAATCAAAGAGGCTATGACTCACCGTATTTTCAAATTTTGGCTATGTTTCGAAATTTACTTCACACCTTGTGAAATTCTGTTGAGTGGACCCACCAGGCAGTCAATGTATCCAGAACAAGTGAGAATTTGGTAAGATTCAACTTCTTGCTAAGAATATCCATGCCTAGAAATTTGACCGTATTTTGAAAGCAATCAAAGAGGCCAAGAATCACCGTGTTTTGAAATTTTTCCTGTGTTTCGAAATTAACTTTGCACCTTGCAAAAATCTGTTCAGTGGACCCCCGGGCAGTCGATGTATCAAGAACAAGTGAGAGTTTGGAAAGATTTAACTTCTTGCTAAGAATATGCGTGACTATAAATTTAACCGTGTTTTGAAAACAATCGAAGAAGCTATGACTCACCGTGGTTTGAAATTTTGGCTGTGTTTCTAAATTAACTTCACACCTTGCGTTAATCTGTTCACTTGACCCGCCATGCAGTAAACGTATCGAGAACGAGTGAGAGTTTCGAATGATTCAACTTCTTGCTAAGAATATGCATGCCTGGAAATTTGAACATGTTTTGAAAACAATCAAAGAGGCTATGACTCAGCGTGTTTTGAAATTTTGGCTGTGTTTCGAAATTAACTTCATACCTTGTGAAAATCTGTTCAGTGGACCCACCAGGCACTCAATATATCGAGAACGAGTGAGAGTTTGGCAAGATTCAACTTCTTGCTAAGAATATGCATGCCTAGAAATTTGACTGTGTTTTGAAAACAATCAAAGAGGCTATGACTCACCGTGTATTGAAATTTTGGTTGTGTTTCGAAATTAACTCATACCTTGCAAAAATATGTTCAGTGGACACACCAGGCAATCAATGTATCAAGAACGAGTGAGAGTTTGGAAAGACTCAACTTCTTGCTAAGAATATGCATGGCTAGAAATGCGACCGTGTTTTGAAAACACTCAAAGAGACTATGACTCACCGTGTTTTGAATTTTTTGTTGTGTTTTGAAATTAACTTCACACCTTGCGATAATCTATTCAGTGGACCCACTAGGCAGTCAATGTATCGAGAACGAGTGAGAGTTGTTTGGCAAGATTCAACTTCTTGCTAAGAATATGGATACCTAGAAATTTGACCGTGTTTTGAAAACAATCAAAGAGGCTATGACTCAATGTGTTTTGAAATTTTGGATGTGTTTCTAAATTAACTTCACACCTTGCGAAAAATTGTTGAGTGGACTGACCATGCAGTCAATGTATCGAGAATGAGTGAGAGTTTGGAATGATTCAACTTCTTGCTAAGAATATGCATGCCTAGAAATTTGATCGTGTTTTGAAAACAATCAAAGAGGCTATGATTCACCGTGTTTTGAAATTTTGGCTATGCTTTGAAATTAAATTCACACCTTGCGAAAATCTGTTCTGTGGACCCACAAGGAAGACAATGTATCGAGAATGAGTGAGAGTTTGGCAAGATTCAACTTCTTGCTAAGAATATGCATTCCTAGAAATTTAACCGTGTTTTGAAAACAATCAAAGAGGCTATGACTCACCACGTTTTGAACTTTTGGCTATGTTTCAAAATTAAGTTCATACCTTGCGATAATCTATTCAGTGGACCCACCAGGCAGTCATTGTATCGAGAACGAGTGTGAGTTTGGAAAGATTCAATTTCTTGCTAAGAATATGCATGCCTAGAAATTTGACCGTGTTTTGAAAACAATCAAAGAGGCTATGACTCACTGTGTTTTGAAATTTTGGCTGTGTTTCGAAATTAACTTCACAGCTTGCGATAATCTATTTAGTGGACCCACCAAACAGTCAATGTACCGAGAACGAGTGAGAGTTATTTGGCAAGATTCAACTTTTTGCTAAGAATATGAATGCCTATAAATTTGACCGTGTTTTGAAAACAATCAAAGAGGCTATGACTCACCGTGTTTTGAAATTTTGGCTACGTTTCAAAATTAACTTCGTACCTTGTGAAAATCTGTTGATTGGACCCTCCAGGCAGTCAGTGTATCGAGAACGAGTGAGAGTTTGGAAAGATTCAATTTCTTGCTAAGAATATGCATGCCTAGAATTTTAACCGTATTTTGAAAACAATCAAAGAGGATATGACTCACTGTGTTTTAAATTTTGGATGAGTTTCGAAATTAATTTCACACCTTGTGGTAATCTGTTCAGTGGACCCACCAGGCAGTCAATGTATCGAGAATGAGTGAGAGTTTGGCAAGATTCTTCTTCTTGCTAAGAATATGCATGCCTAGAAATTTGACCGTGTTTTGAAAACAATCAAAGAGGCTATGACTCACCATTTTTTCAAATTTTGGCTATGTTTCGAAATTTACTTCACACCTTGCGAAATTCTGTTGAGTGGACCCATCAGGCAGTCAACGTATCGAGAACGAGTGAGAATTTGGTAAGATTCAACTTCTTGCTAAGAATATGCATGCCTAGAAATTTGACCGTGTTTTGAAAACAATCAAAGAGGGTACGAATCACTATGTTTTGAAATTTTGATTGTGTTTCAAAATTAACTTTGCACCTTGCAAAATTCTGTTCATTGGACCCCCAAGCACTCAATGTATCAAGAACAAGTGAGAGTTTGGAAAGATTCAACTTCTTGCTAAGAATATGCATGTCTACAAATTTGACCGTGTTTTGAAAACAATCAAAGAGGCTATGACTCACCGTGTTTTAAATTCTGGATGAGTTTCAAAATTAACTTCACACCTTGTGGTAATCTGTTAAGTGGACCCTCCAGGCAGTCAATGTATCGAGAACGAGTGAGTGTTGTTTGGCAAGATTCAACTTCTTGCTAAGAATAGGGATACCTAGAAATTTGACCGTGTTTTGAAAACAATCAAAGAGGCTACGACTCACTGTTTTTTGAAATTTTGGATGTGTTTCTAAATTAACTTCACACCTTGCGAAAAATTGTTGAGTGGACTGACCATGCAGTCAATGTATCGAGAATGAGTGAGAGTTTGGAATGATTCAACTTCTTGCTAAGAATATGCATGCCAAGAAATTTGATCGTGTTTTGAAAACAATCAAAGAGGCTATGAATCACCGTGTTTTGAAATTTTGGCTATGCTTTGAAATTAAATTCACACCTTGCGAAAATCTATTCAGTGGACCCACAAGGAAGACAATGTATCGAGAATGAGTGAGAGTTTGGCAAGATTCAACTTCTTGCTAAGAATATGCATTCCTAGAAATTTAACCGTGTTTTGAAAACAATCAAAGAGGCTATGACTCACCACGTTTTGAACTTTTGGCTATGTTTCAAAATTAAGTTCATACCTTGCGATAATCTATTCAGTTGACCCACCAGGCAGTCATTGTATCGAGAACGAGTGTGAGTTTGGAAAGATTCAATTTCTTGCTAAGAATATGCATGCCTAAAATTTGACCGTGTTTTGAAAACAATCAAAGAGGCTATGACTCACTGTGTTTTGAAATTTTGGCTGTGTTTCGAAATTAACTTCACAGCTTGCGATAATCTATTTAGTGGACCCACCAAACAGTCAATGTACCGAGAACGAGTGAGAGTTATTTGGCAAGATTCAACTTTTTGCTAAGAATATGAATGCCTATAAATTTGACCGTGTTTTGAAAACAATCAAAGAGGCTATGACTCACCGTGTTTTGAAATTTTGGCTACGTTTCAAAATTAACTTCGTACCTTGTGAAAATCTGTTGATTGGACCCTCCAGGCAGTCAGTGTATCGAGAACGAGTGAGAGTTTGGAAAGATTCAATTTCTTGCTAAGAATATGCATGCCTAGAATTTTAACCGTATTTTGAAAACAATCAAAGAGGATATGACTCACCGTGTTTTAAATTTTGGATGAGTTTCGAAATTAATTTCACACCTTGTGGTAATCTGTTCAGTGGACCCACCAGGCAGTCAATGTATCGAGAACGAGTGAGAGTTTGACAAGATTCTTCTTCTTGCTAAGAATATGCATGCCTAGAAATTTGACCGTGTTTTGAAAACAATCAAAGAGGCTATGACTCACCGTTTTTTCAAATTTTGGCTATGTTTCGAAATTTACTTCACACCTTGCGAAATTCTGTTGAGTGGACCCATCAGGCAGTCAACGTATCGAGAACGAGTGAGAATTTGGTAAGATTCAACTTCTTGCTAAGAATATGCATGCCTAGAAATTTGACCGTGTTTTGAAAACAATCAAAGAGGGTACGAATCACTATGTTTTGAAATTTTGATTGTGTTTCGAAATTAACTTTGCACCTTGCAAAATTCTGTTCATTGGACCCCCAAGCACTCAATGTATCAAGAACAAGTGAGAGTTTGGAAAGATTCAACTTCTTGCTAAGAATATGCATGCTTAGAAATTTGACCGTGTTTTGAAAACAATCAGAGAGGCTATGACTCACCGAGTTTTAAATTTTGGATGAGTTTCGAAATTAACTTCACACCTTGTGGTAATCTGTTAAGTGGACCCACCAGGCAGTCAATGTATCGAGAACGAGTGAGAGTTTGGCAAGATTCTACTTCTTGCTAAGAATATGCATGCCCAAAAATTTGACCGTGTTTTGAAAACAATCAAAGAGGCTATGACTCACCGTATTTTCAAATTTTAGCTATGTTTCGAAATTTACTTCCCACCTTGCGAAATTCTGTTGAGTGGACCCATTAGGCAGTCAACGTATCTAGAACGAGTGAGAATTTGGTAAGATTCAACTTCTTGCTAAGAATATCCATGCCTAGAAATTTGACCGTGTTTTGAAAACAATCAAAGAGGCCAAGAATCACCGTGTTTTGAAATTTTGCCTGTGTTTCGAAATTAACTTTGCACCTTGCAAAATTCTGTTCATTGGACCCCAGGGACTCAATGTATCAAGAACAAGTGAGAGTTTGGAAAGATTCAAGTTCTTGCTAAGAATATGCCTGACTAGAAATTTAACCGTGTTTTGAAAACAATCAAAGAAGCTATGACTCACCGTGTTTTCAAATTTTGGGTCTGTTTCTAAATTAACTTCACACCTTGCGTTAATCTGTTCACTTGACCCGCCATGCACTCAATGTATCGACAACGAGTGAGAGTTTGGAATGACTCAACTTCTTGCTAAGAATGTGCATGCCTCAAAATTTGAACGTGTTTTGAAAACAATCAAAGAGGCTATGACTCAGCGTGTTTTGAAATTTTCGCTATGTTTTGAAATTAACTTCATACCTTGTGAAAATCTGTTCAGTGGACCCACCAGACACTCAATGTATTGAGAACGAGTGAGAGTTTGGCAAGATTCAAATTCTTTCTAAGAATATGCATGCCTAGAAATTTGACTATGTTTTGAAAACAATCAAAGAGGCTATGACTCACCGTGTTTTAAATATTTGGCTGTGTTTCGAAATTAACTTCACACCTTGCGATAATCTGTTCAGTGGACGCACCAGGCAGACAATGTATCGAGAATGAGTGAGTGTTTTGCAAGATTCAACGTCTTGCTAAGAATATGCATGCCTAGAAATTTAACCGTGTTTTGAAAACAATCAAAGAGACTATGACACACCGTTTGTTGAAATTTTGGCTATGTTTCGAAATTTACTACAGAGCTTGCGAAAATCTGTTGAGTGGACCCACCAGGCAGTCAATGTATTGAGAACGAGTGAGAGTTATTTGGTAAGATTCAACTTCTTGCTAAGAATATGTATGTCTAGAAATTTGATCATGTTTTGAAAACAATCAAAGAGGCTATGACCCACCGTGTTTTGAAATTTTGGTTGTGTTTCAAAATTAACTTCTTACCTTGTGAAAATATGTTCAGTGGACCCACCAGGTAGTCATTGTATCAAGAATGAGTGAGAGTTTCGAAAGATTCAACTTCTTGCTAAGAATATGCATGCCTAGTATTTTGACCGTATTTTGAAAACAATCAAAGCGGCTATGACCCACCGTGTTTTAAATTTTGGCTGTGTTTCGAAATTAACTTCACACCTTGCGACAATCTGTTTTGTGGAACCACTAGGTAGTCAATGTATCGAGAACGAGTGAGAGTTTGGAAAGATTCTACTTCTTGCTAAGGATATGCATGCCTAGAAATTTGACCATGTTTTGAAAACAATCAAAGAGGCTATGACTCACTGTGTTTTGAAATTTTGGGTGTGTTTCGAAATTAACTTCGTACCTTGTGAAAATTTGCTTAGTGGACCCCCCAGGAAATCATTGTATCGAGAATGAGTGCGAGGTTGGAAGGATTCAACTTCTTGCTACGAATATGCATGCCTAGAATTTTGACCGTATTTTGAAAACAAGCAAAGAGGCTATGACCCACCGTGTTTTAAATTCTTGCTATGTTTTGAAATTAACTTCTCACCTTGCGAAAATCTGTTCAATGGACCCACCAGGAAGTCAATGTATCGAGAATGAGTGAGAGTTTAGTAAGATTATACTTCTTGCTAAGAATATGCATCACTAGAAATTTGACCGTGTTTTGAAATCAATCAAAGAGGCTATGACTCACCGTGTTTTGAAATTTTGGTTGTGTTTCGAAATTAACTTCACACCTTGCGATAATCTGTTCACTGGACCCACCATGCATTCAATGTATCGAGAACGAGTGAGAGTTTGGAATGGTTCAACTTCTTACTAAGAATATGGATGCCTAGAAATTTGACCGTGTTTTGAAAACAATCAAATAGGCTATGACTCACCGTGTTTTGAAATTTTGGTTGTGTTTCGAAATTAACTTCGTAGCTTGTGAAAATCTGTTCAGTGGACCCACCAGGAAGTCATTGTATCGGGAACGAGTGAGAGTTTGGAAAGATTCAATTTCTTGCTAAGAATATGCATGCCTAGAAATTTGACCGTGTTTTGAAAACAATCAAAGAGGCTATGACTCACTGTGTTTTGAAATTTTGGCTGTGTTTCAAAATTAACTTCACAGCTTGCGATAATCTATTTAGTGGACCCACCAAACAGTCAATGTACCGAGAACGAGTGAGAGTTATTTGGCAAGATTCAACTTTTTGCTAAGAATATGAATGCCTATAAATTTGACCGTGTTTTGAAAACAATCAAAGAGGCTATGACTCACCGTGTTTTGAAATTTTGGCTACGTTTCAAAATTAACTTCGTACCTTGTGAAAATCTGTTGATTGGACCCTCCAGGCAGTCAGTGTATCGAGAACGAGTGAGAGTTTGGAAAGATTCAATTTCTTGCTAAGAATATGCATGCCTAGAATTTTAACCGTATTTTGAAAACAATCAAAGAGGATATGACTCACTGTGTTTTAAATTTTGGATGAGTTTCGAAATTAATTTCACACCTTGTGGTAATCTGTTCAGTGGACCCACCAGGCAGTCAATGTATCGAGAATGAGTGAGAGTTTGGCAAGATTCTTCTTCTTGCTAAGAATATGCATGCCTAGAAATTTGACCGTGTTTTGAAAACAATCAAAGAGGCTATGACTCACCATTTTTTCAAATTTTGGCTATGTTTCGAAATTTACTTCACACCTTGCGAAATTCTGTTGAGTGGACCCATCAGGCAGTCAACGTATCGAGAACGAGTGAGAATTTGGTAAGATTCAACTTCTTGCTAAGAATATGCATGCCTAGAAATTTGACCGTGTTTTGAAAACAATCAAAGAGGGTACGAATCACTATGTTTTGAAATTTTGATTGTGTTTCGAAATTAACTTTGCACCTTGCAAAATTCTGTTCATTGGACCCCCAAGCACTCAATGTATCAAGAACAAGTGAGAGTTTGGAAAGATTCAACTTCTTGCTAAGAATATGCATGTCTACAAATTTGACCGTGTTTTGAAAACAATCAAAGAGGCTATGACTCACCGTGTTTTAAATTCTGGATGAGTTTCAAAATTAACTTCACACCTTGTGGTAATCTGTTAAGTGGACCCTCCAGGCAGTCAATGTATCGAGAACGAGTGAGTGTTGTTTGGCAAGATTCAACTTCTTGCTAAGAATAGGGATACCTAGAAATTTGACCGTGTTTTGAAAACAATCAAAGAGGCTACGACTCACTGTTTTTTGAAATTTTGGATGTGTTTCTAAATTAACTTCACACCTTGCGAAAAATTGTTGAGTGGACTGACCATGCAGTCAATGTATCGAGAATGAGTGAGAGTTTGGAATGATTCAACTTCTTGCTAAGAATATGCATGCCAAGAAATTTGATCGTGTTTTGAAAACAATCAAAGAGGCTATGAATCACCGTGTTTTGAAATTTTGGCTATGCTTTGAAATTAAATTCACACCTTGCGAAAATCTATTCAGTGGACCCACAAGGAAGACAATGTATCGAGAATGAGTGAGAGTTTGGCAAGATTCAACTTCTTGCTAAGAATATGCATTCCTAGAAATTTAACCGTGTTTTGAAAACAATCAAAGAGGCTATGACTCACCACGTTTTGAACTTTTGGCTATGTTTCAAAATTAAGTTCATACCTTGCGATAATCTATTCAGTGGACCCACCAGGCAGTCATTGTATCGAGAACGAGTGTGAGTTTGGAAAGATTCAATTTCTTGCTAAGAATATGCATGCCTAAAATTTGACCGTGTTTTGAAAACAATCAAAGAGGCTATGACTCACTGTGTTTTGAAATTTTGGCTGTGTTTCGAAATTAACTTCACAGCTTGCGATAATCTATTTAGTGGACCCACCAAACAGTCAATGTACCGAGAACGAGTGAGAGTTATTTGGCAAGATTCAACTTTTTGCTAAGAATATGAATGCCTATAAATTTGACCGTGTTTTGAAAACAATCAAAGAGGCTATGACTCACCGTGTTTTGAAATTTTGGCTACGTTTCAAAATTAACTTCGTACCTTGTGAAAATCTGTTGATTGGACCCTCCAGGCAGTCAGTGTATCGAGAACGAGTGAGAGTTTGGAAAGATTCAATTTCTTGCTAAGAATATGCATGCCTAGAATTTTAACCGTATTTTGAAAACAATCAAAGAGGATATGACTCACCGTGTTTTAAATTTTGGATGAGTTTCGAAATTAATTTCACACCTTGTGGTAATCTGTTCAGTGGACCCACCAGGCAGTCAATGTATCGAGAACGAGTGAGAGTTTGACAAGATTCTTCTTCTTGCTAAGAATATGCATGCCTAGAAATTTGACCGTGTTTTGAAAACAATCAAAGAGGCTATGACTCACCGTTTTTTCAAATTTTGGCTATGTTTCGAAATTTACTTCACACCTTGCGAAATTCTGTTGAGTGGACCCATCAGGCAGTCAACGTATCGAGAACGAGTGAGAATTTGGTAAGATTCAACTTCTTGCTAAGAATATGCATGCCTAGAAATTTGACCGTGTTTTGAAAACAATCAAAGAGGGTACGAATCACTATGTTTTGAAATTTTGATTGTGTTTCGAAATTAACTTTGCACCTTGCAAAATTCTGTTCATTGGACCCCCAAGCACTCAATGTATCAAGAACAAGTGAGAGTTTGGAAAGATTCAACTTCTTGCTAAGAATATGCATGCTTAGAAATTTGACCGTGTTTTGAAAACAATCAAAGAGGCTATGACTCACCGAGTTTTAAATTTTGGATGAGTTTCGAAATTAACTTCACACCTTGTGGTAATCTGTTAAGTGGACCCACCAGGCAGTCAATGTATCGAGAACGAGTGAGAGTTTGGCAAGATTCTACTTCTTGCTAAGAATATGCATGCCCAAAAATTTGACCGTGTTTTGAAAACAATCAAAGAGGCCATGACTCACCGTATTTTCAAATTTTAGCTATGTTTCGAAATTTACTTCCCACCTTGCGAAATTCTGTTGAGTGGACCCATTAGGCAGTCAACGTATCTAGAACGAGTGAGAATTTGGTAAGATTCAACTTCTTGCTAAGAATATCCATTCCTAGAAATTTGACCGTGTTTTGAAAACAATCAAAGAGGCCAAGAATCACCGTGTTTTGAAATTTTGCCTGTGTTTCGAAATTAACTTTGCACCTTGCAAAATTCTGTTCATTGGACCCCAGGGACTCAATGTATCAAGAACAAGTGAGAGTTTGGAAAGATTCAAGTTCTTGCTAAGAATATGCCTGACTAGAAATTTAACCGTGTTTTGAAAACAATCAAAGAAGCTATGACTCACCGTGTTTTCAAATTTTGGGTCTGTTTCTAAATTAACTTCACACCTTGCGTTAATCTGTTCACTTGACCCGCCATGCACTCAATGTATCGACAACGAGTGAGAGTTTGGAATGACTCAACTTCTTGCTAAGAATGTGCATGCCTCAAAATTTGAACGTGTTTTGAAAACAATCAAAGAGGCTATGACTCAGCGTGTTTTGAAATTTTCGCTATGTTTTGAAATTAACTTCATACCTTGTGAAAATCTGTTCAGTGGACCCACCAGACACTCAATGTATTGAGAACGAGTGAGAGTTTGGCAAGATTCAAATTCTTTCTAAGAATATGCATGCCTAGAAATTTGACTATGTTTTGAAAACAATCAAAGAGGCTATGACTCACCGTGTTTTAAATATTTGGCTGTGTTTCAAAATTAACTTCACACCTTGCGATAATCTGTTCAGTGGACGCACCAGGCAGACAATGTATCGAGAATGAGTGAGTGTTTTGCAAGATTCAACGTCTTGCTAAGAATATGCATGCCTAGAAATTTAACCGTGTTTTGAAAACAATCAAAGAGACTATGACACACCGTTTGTTGAAATTTTGGCTATGTTTCGAAATTTACTACAGAGCTTGCGAAAATCTGTTGAGTGGACCCACCAGGCAGTCAATGTATTGAGAACGAGTGAGAGTTATTTGGTAAGATTCAACTTCTTGCTAAGAATATGTATGTCTAGAAATTTGATCATGTTTTGAAAACAATCAAAGAGGCTATGACCCACTGTGTTTTGAAATTTTGGTTGTGTTTCAAAATTAACTTCTTACCTTGTGAAATTTTGTTCAGTGGACCCACCAGGTAGTCATTGTATCAAGAATGAGTGAGAGTTTCGAAAGATTCAACTTCTTGCTAAGAATATGCATGCCTAGTATTTTGACCGTATTTTGAAAACAATCAAAGCGGCTATGACCCACCGTGTTTTAAATTTTGGCTGTGTTTCGAAATTAACTTCACACCTTGCGACAATCTGTTTTGTGGAACCACTAGGTAGTCAATGTATCGAGAACGAGTGAGAGTTTGGAAAGATTCTACTTCTTGCTAAGGATATGCATGCCTAGAAATTTGACCATGTTTTGAAAACAATCAAAGAGGCTATGACTCACTGTGTTTTGAAATTTTGGGTGTGTTTCGAAATTAACTTCGTACCTTGTGAAAATTTGCTTAGTGGACCCCCCAGGAAATCATTGTATCGAGAATGAGTGCGAGGTTGGAAGGATTCAACTTCTTGCTACGAATATGCATGCCTAGAATTTTGACCGTATTTTGAAAACAAGCAAAGAGGCTATGACCCACCGTGTTTTAAATTCTTGCTATGTTTTGAAATTAACTTCTCACCTTGCGAAAATCTGTTCAATGGACCCACCAGGAAGTCAATGTATCGAGAATGAGTGAGAGTTTAGTAAGATTATACTTCTTGCTAAGAATATGCATCACTAGAAATTTGACCGTGTTTTGAAATCAATCAAAGAGGCTATGACTCACCGTGTTTTGAAATTTTGGTTGTGTTTCGAAATTAACTTCACACCTTGCGATAATCTGTTCACTGGACCCACCATGCATTCAATGTATCGAGAACGAGTGAGAGTTTGGAATGGTTCAACTTCTTACTAAGAATATGGATGCCTAGAAATTTGACCGTGTTTTGAAAACAATCAAATAGGCTATGACTCACCGTGTTTTGAAATTTTGGTTGTGTTTCGAAATTAACTTCGTAGCTTGTGAAAATCTGTTCAGTGGACCCACCAGGAAGTCATTGTATCGGGAACGAGTGAGAGTTTGGAAAGATTCAATTTCTTGCTAAGAATATGCATGCCTAGAAATTTGACCGTGTTTTGAAAACAATCAAAGAGGCTATGACTCACTGTGTTTTGAAATTTTGGCTGTGTTTCAAAATTAACTTCACAGCTTGCGATAATCTATTTAGTGGACCCACCAAACAGTCAATGTACCGAGAACGAGTGAGAGTTATTTGGCAAGATTCAACTTTTTGCTAAGAATATGAATGCCTATAAATTTGACCGTGTTTTGAAAACAATCAAAGAGGCTATGACTCACCGTGTTTTGAAATTTTGGCTACGTTTCAAAATTAACTTCGTACCTTGTGAAAATCTGTTGATTGGACCCTCCAGGCAGTCAGTGTATCGAGAACGAGTGAGAGTTTGGAAAGATTCAATTTCTTGCTAAGAATATGCATGCCTAGAATTTTAACCGTATTTTGAAAACAATCAAAGAGGATATGACTCACTGTGTTTTAAATTTTGGATGAGTTTCGAAATTAATTTCACACCTTGTGGTAATCTGTTCAGTGGACCCACCAGGCAGTCAATGTATCGAGAATGAGTGAGAGTTTGGCAAGATTCTTCTTCTTGCTAAGAATATGCATGCCTAGAAATTTGACCGTGTTTTGAAAACAATCAAAGAGGCTATGACTCACCATTTTTTCAAATTTTGGCTATGTTTCGAAATTTACTTCACACCTTGCGAAATTCTGTTGAGTGGACCCATCAGGCAGTCAACGTATCGAGAACGAGTGAGAATTTGGTAAGATTCAACTTCTTGCTAAGAATATGCATGCCTAGAAATTTGACCGTGTTTTGAAAACAATCAAAGAGGGTACGAATCACTATGTTTTGAAATTTTGATTGTGTTTCGAAATTAACTTTGCACCTTGCAAAATTCTGTTCATTGGACCCCCAAGCACTCAATGTATCAAGAACAAGTGAGAGTTTGGAAAGATTCAACTTCTTGCTAAGAATATGCATGTCTACAAATTTGACCGTGTTTTGAAAACAATCAAAGAGGCTATGACTCACCGTGTTTTAAATTCTGGATGAGTTTCAAAATTAACTTCACACCTTGTGGTAATCTGTTAAGTGGACCCTCCAGGCAGTCAATGTATCGAGAACGAGTGAGTGTTGTTTGGCAAGATTCAACTTCTTGCTAAGAATAGGGATACCTAGAAATTTGACCGTGTTTTGAAAACAATCAAAGAGGCTACGACTCACTGTTTTTTGAAATTTTGGATGTGTTTCTAAATTAACTTCACACCTTGCGAAAAATTGTTGAGTGGACTGACCATGCAGTCAATGTATCGAGAATGAGTGAGAGTTTGGAATGATTCAACTTCTTGCTAAGAATATGCATGCCAAGAAATTTGATCGTGTTTTGAAAACAATCAAAGAGGCTATGAATCACCGTGTTTTGAAATTTTGGCTATGCTTTGAAATTAAATTCACACCTTGCAAAAATCTATTCAGTGGACCCACAAGGAAGACAATGTATCGAGAATGAGTGAGAGTTTGGCAAGATTCAACTTCTTGCTAAGAATATGCATTCCTAGAAATTTAACCGTGTTTTGAAAACAATCAAAGAGGCTATGACTCACCACGTTTTGAACTTTTGGCTATGTTTCAAAATTAAGTTCATACCTTGCGATAATCTATTCAGTGGACCCACCAGGCAGTCATTGTATCGAGAACGAGTGTGAGTTTGGAAAGATTCAATTTCTTGCTAAGAATATGCATGCCTAAAATTTGACCGTGTTTTGAAAACAATCAAAGAGGCTATGACTCACTGTGTTTTGAAATTTTGGCTGTGTTTCGAAATTAACTTCACAGCTTGCGATAATCTATTTAGTGGACCCACCAAACAGTCAATGTACCGAGAACGAGTGAGAGTTATTTGGCAAGATTCAACTTTTTGCTAAGAATATGAATGCCTATAAATTTGACCGTGTTTTGAAAACAATCAAAGAGGCTATGACTCACCGTGTTTTGAAATTTTGGCTACGTTTCAAAATTAACTTCGTACCTTGTGAAAATCTGTTGATTGGACCCTCCAGGCAGTCAGTGTATCGAGAACGAGTGAGAGTTTGGAAAGATTCAATTTCTTGCTAAGAATATGCATGCCTAGAATTTTAACCGTATTTTGAAAACAATCAAAGAGGATATGACTCACCGTGTTTTAAATTTTGGATGAGTTTCGAAATTAATTTCACACCTTGTGGTAATCTGTTCAGTGGACCCACCAGGCAGTCAATGTATCGAGAACGAGTGAGAGTTTGACAAGATTCTTCTTCTTGCTAAGAATATGCATGCCTAGAAATTTGACCGTGTTTTGAAAACAATCAAAGAGGCTATGACTCACCGTTTTTTCAAATTTTGGCTATGTTTCGAAATTTACTTCACACCTTGCGAAATTCTGTTGAGTGGACCCATCAGGCAGTCAACGTATCGAGAACGAGTGAGAATTTGGTAAGATTCAACTTCTTGCTAAGAATATGCATGCCTAGAAATTTGACCGTGTTTTGAAAACAATCAAAGAGGGTACGAATCACTATGTTTTGAAATTTTGATTGTGTTTCGAAATTAACTTTGCACCTTGCAAAATTCTGTTCATTGGACCCCCAAGCACTCAATGTATCAAGAACAAGTGAGAGTTTGGAAAGATTCAACTTCTTGCTAAGAATATGCATGCTTAGAAATTTGACCGTGTTTTGAAAACAATCAAAGAGGCTATGACTCACTGTGTTTTGAAATTTTGGCTGTGTTTCAAAATTAACTTCACAGCTTGCGATAATCTATTTAGTGGACCCACCAAACAGTCAATGTACCGAGAACGAGTGAGAGTTATTTGGCAAGATTCAACTTTTTGCTAAGAATATGAATGCCTATAAATTTGACCGTGTTTTGAAAACAATCAAAGAGGCTATGACTCACCGTGTTTTGAAATTTTGGCTACGTTTCAAAATTAACTTCGTACCTTGTGAAAATCTGTTGATTGGACCCTCCAGGCAGTCAGTGTATCGAGAACGAGTGAGAGTTTGGAAAGATTCAATTTCTTGCTAAGAATATGCATGCCTAGAATTTTAACCGTATTTTGAAAACAATCAAAGAGGATATGACTCACTGTGTTTTAAATTTTGGATGAGTTTCGAAATTAATTTCACACCTTGTGGTAATCTGTTCAGTGGACCCACCAGGCAGTCAATGTATCGAGAATGAGTGAGAGTTTGGCAAGATTCTTCTTCTTGCTAAGAATATGCATGCCTAGAAATTTGACCGTGTTTTGAAAACAATCAAAGAGGCTATGACTCACCATTTTTTCAAATTTTGGCTATGTTTCGAAATTTACTTCACACCTTGCGAAATTCTGTTGAGTGGACCCATCAGGCAGTCAACGTATCGAGAACGAGTGAGAATTTGGTAAGATTCAACTTCTTGCTAAGAATATGCATGCCTAGAAATTTGACCGTGTTTTGAAAACAATCAAAGAGGGTACGAATCACTATGTTTTGAAATTTTGATTGTGTTTCGAAATTAACTTTGCACCTTGCAAAATTCTGTTCATTGGACCCCCAAGCACTCAATGTATCAAGAACAAGTGAGAGTTTGGAAAGATTCAACTTCTTGCTAAGAATATGCATGTCTACAAATTTGACCGTGTTTTGAAAACAATCAAAGAGGCTATGACTCACCGTGTTTTAAATTCTGGATGAGTTTCAAAATTAACTTCACACCTTGTGGTAATCTGTTAAGTGGACCCTCCAGGCAGTCAATGTATCGAGAACGAGTGAGTGTTGTTTGGCAAGATTCAACTTCTTGCTAAGAATAGGGATACCTAGAAATTTGACCGTGTTTTGAAAACAATCAAAGAGGCTACGACTCACTGTTTTTTGAAATTTTGGATGTGTTTCTAAATTAACTTCACACCTTGCGAAAAATTGTTGAGTGGACTGACCATGCAGTCAATGTATCGAGAATGAGTGAGAGTTTGGAATGATTCAACTTCTTGCTAAGAATATGCATGCCAAGAAATTTGATCGTGTTTTGAAAACAATCAAAGAGGCTATGAATCACCGTGTTTTGAAATTTTGGCTATGCTTTGAAATTAAATTCACACCTTGCGAAAATCTATTCAGTGGACCCACAAGGAAGACAATGTATCGAGAATGAGTGAGAGTTTGGCAAGATTCAACTTCTTGCTAAGAATATGCATTCCTAGAAATTTAACCGTGTTTTGAAAACAATCAAAGAGGCTATGACTCACCACGTTTTGAACTTTTGGCTATGTTTCAAAATTAAGTTCATACCTTGCGATAATCTATTCAGTGGACCCACCAGGCAGTCATTGTATCGAGAATGAGTGTGAGTTTGGAAAGATTCAATTTCTTGCTAAGAATATGCATGCCTAAAATTTGACCGTGTTTTGAAAACAATCAAAGAGGCTATGACTCACTGTGTTTTGAAATTTTGGCTGTGTTTCGAAATTAACTTCACAGCTTGCGATAATCTATTTAGTGGACCCACCAAACAGTCAATGTACCGAGAACGAGTGAGAGTTATTTGGCAAGATTCAACTTTTTGCTAAGAATATGAATGCCTATAAATTTGACCGTGTTTTGAAAACAATCAAAGAGGCTATGACTCACCGTGTTTTGAAATTTTGGCTACGTTTCAAAATTAACTTCGTACCTTGTGAAAATCTGTTGATTGGACCCTCCAGGCAGTCAGTGTATCGAGAACGAGTGAGAGTTTGGAAAGATTCAATTTCTTGCTAAGAATATGCATGCCTAGAATTTTAACCGTATTTTGAAAACAATCAAAGAGGATATGACTCACCGTGTTTTAAATTTTGGATGAGTTTCGAAATTAATTTCACACCTTGTGGTAATCTGTTCAGTGGACCCACCAGGCAGTCAATGTATCGAGAACGAGTGAGAGTTTGACAAGATTCTTCTTCTTGCTAAGAATATGCATGCCTAGAAATTTGACCGTGTTTTGAAAACAATCAAAGAGGCTATGACTCACCGTTTTTTCAAATTTTGGCTATGTTTCGAAATTTACTTCACACCTTGCGAAATTCTGTTGAGTGGACCCATCAGGCAGTCAACGTATCGAGAACGAGTGAGAATTTGGTAAGATTCAACTTCTTGCTAAGAATATGCATGCCTAGAAATTTGACCGTGTTTTGAAAACAATCAAAGAGGGTACGAATCACTATGTTTTGAAATTTTGATTGTGTTTCGAAATTAACTTTGCACCTTGCAAAATTCTGTTCATTGGACCCCCAAGCACTCAATGTATCAAGAACAAGTGAGAGTTTGGAAAGATTCAACTTCTTGCTAAGAATATGCATGCTTAGAAATTTGACCGTGTTTTGAAAACAATCAAAGAGGCTATGACTCACTGTGTTTTGAAATTTTGGCTGTGTTTCAAAATTAACTTCACAGCTTGCGATAATCTATTTAGTGGACCCACCAAACAGTCAATGTACCGAGAACGAGTGAGAGTTATTTGGCAAGATTCAACTTTTTGCTAAGAATATGAATGCCTATAAATTTGACCGTGTTTTGAAAACAATCAAAGAGGCTATGACTCACCGTGTTTTGAAATTTTGGCTACGTTTCAAAATTAACTTCGTACCTTGTGAAAATCTGTTGATTGGACCCTCCAGGCAGTCAGTGTATCGAGAACGAGTGAGAGTTTGGAAAGATTCAATTTCTTGCTAAGAATATGCATGCCTAGAATTTTAACCGTATTTTGAAAACAATCAAAGAGGATATGACTCACTGTGTTTTAAATTTTGGATGAGTTTCGAAATTAATTTCACACCTTGTGGTAATCTGTTCAGTGGACCCACCAGGCAGTCAATGTATCGAGAATGAGTGAGAGTTTGGCAAGATTCTTCTTCTTGCTAAGAATATGCATGCCTAGAAATTTGACCGTGTTTTGAAAACAATCAAAGAGGCTATGACTCACCATTTTTTCAAATTTTGGCTATGTTTCGAAATTTACTTCACACCTTGCGAAATTCTGTTGAGTGGACCCATCAGGCAGTCAACGTATCGAGAACGAGTGAGAATTTGGTAAGATTCAACTTCTTGCTAAGAATATGCATGCCTAGAAATTTGACCGTGTTTTGAAAACAATCAAAGAGGGTACGAATCACTATGTTTTGAAATTTTGATTGTGTTTCGAAATTAACTTTGCACCTTGCAAAATTCTGTTCATTGGACCCCCAAGCACTCAATGTATCAAGAACAAGTGAGAGTTTGGAAAGATTCAACTTCTTGCTAAGAATATGCATGTCTACAAATTTGACCGTGTTTTGAAAACAATCAAAGAGGCTATGACTCACCGTGTTTTAAATTCTGGATGAGTTTCAAAATTAACTTCACACCTTGTGGTAATCTGTTAAGTGGACCCTCCAGGCAGTCAATGTATCGAGAACGAGTGAGTGTTGTTTGGCAAGATTCAACTTCTTGCTAAGAATAGGGATACCTAGAAATTTGACCGTGTTTTGAAAACAATCAAGAGGCTACGACTCACTGTTTTTTGAAATTTTGGATGTGTTTCTAAATTAACTTCACACCTTGCGAAAAATTGTTGAGTGGACTGACCATGCAGTCAATGTATCGAGAATGAGTGAGAGTTTGGAATGATTCAACTTCTTGCTAAGAATATGCATGCCAAGAAATTTGATCGTGTTTTGAAAACAATCAAAGAGGCTATGAATCACCGTGTTTTGAAATTTTGGCTATGCTTTGAAATTAAATTCACACCTTGCGAAAATCTATTCAGTGGACCCACAAGGAAGACAATGTATCGAGAATGAGTGAGAGTTTGGCAAGATTCAACTTCTTGCTAAGAATATGCATTCCTAGAAATTTAACCGTGTTTTGAAAACAATCAAAGAGGCTATGACTCACCACGTTTTGAACTTTTGGCTATGTTTCAAATTAAGTTCATACCTTGCGATAATCTATTCAGTGGACCCACCAGGCAGTCATTGTATCGAGAACGAGTGTGAGTTTGGAAAGATTCAATTTCTTGCTAAGAATATGCATGCCTAAAATTTGACCGTGTTTTGAAAACAATCAAAGAGGCTATGACTCACTGTGTTTTGAAATTTTGGCTGTGTTTCGAAATTAACTTCACAGCTTGCGATAATCTATTTAGTGGACCCACCAAACAGTCAATGTACCGAGAACGAGTGAGAGTTATTTGGCAAGATTCAACTTTTTGCTAAGAATATGAATGCCTATAAATTTGACCGTGTTTTGAAAACAATCAAAGAGGCTATGACTCACCGTGTTTTGAAATTTTGGCTACGTTTCAAAATTAACTTCGTACCTTGTGAAAATCTGTTGATTGGACCCTCCAGGCAGTCAGTGTATCGAGAACGAGTGAGAGTTTGGAAAGATTCAATTTCTTGCTAAGAATATGCATGCCTAGAATTTTAACCGTATTTTGAAAACAATCAAAGAGGATATGACTCACCGTGTTTTAAATTTTGGATGAGTTTCGAAATTAATTTCACACCTTGTGGTAATCTGTTCAGTGGACCCACCAGGCAGTCAATGTATCGAGAACGAGTGAGAGTTGACAAGATTCTTCTTCTTGCTAAGAATATGCATGCCTAGAAATTTGACCGTGTTTTGAAAACAATCAAAGAGGCTATGACTCACCGTTTTTTCAAATTTTGGCTATGTTTCGAAATTTACTTCACACCTTGCGAAATTCTGTTGAGTGGACCCATCAGGCAGTCAACGTATCGAGAACGAGTGAGAATTTGGTAAGATTCAACTTCTTGCTAAGAATATGCATGCCTAGAAATTTGACCGTGTTTTGAAAACAATCAAAGAGGGTACGAATCACTATGTTTTGAAATTTTGATTGTGTTTCGAAATTAACTTTGCACCTTGCAAAATTCTGTTCATTGGACCCCCAAGCACTCAATGTATCAAGAACAAGTGAGAGTTTGGAAAGATTCAACTTCTTGCTAAGAATATGCATGCTTAGAAATTTGACCGTGTTTTGAAAACAATCAAAGAGGCTATGACTCACCGAGTTTTAAATTTTGGATGAGTTTCGAAATTAACTTCACACCTTGTGGTAATCTGTTAAGTGGACCCACCAGGCAGTCAATGTATCGAGAACGAGTGAGAGTTTGGCAAGATTCTACTTCTTGCTAAGAATATGCATGCCCAAAAATTTGACCGTGTTTTGAAAACAATCAAAGAGGCCATGACTCACCGTATTTTCAAATTTTAGCTATGTTTCGAAATTTACTTCCCACCTTGCGAAATTCTGTTGAGTGGACCCATTAGGCAGTCAACGTATCTAGAACGAGTGAGAATTTGGTAAGATTCAACTTCTTGCTAAGAATATCCATTCCTAGAAATTTGACCGTGTTTTGAAAACAATCAAAGAGGCCAAGAATCACCGTGTTTTGAAAATTTTGCCTGTGTTTCGAAATTAACTTTGCACCTTGCAAATTCTGTTCATTGGACCCCAGGGACTCAATGTATCAAGAACAAGTGAGAGTTTGGAAAGATTCAAGTTCTTGCTAAGAATATGCCTGACTAGAAATTTAACCGTGTTTTGAAAACAATCAAAGAAGCTATGACTCACCGTGTTTTCAAATTTTGGGTCTGTTTCTAAATTAACTTCACACCTTGCGTTAATCTGTTCACTTGACCCGCCATGCACTCAATGTATCGACAACGAGTGAGAGTTTGGAATGACTCAACTTCTTGCTAAGAATGTGCATGCCTCAAAATTTGAACGTGTTTTGAAAACAATCAAAGAGGCTATGACTCAGCGTGTTTTGAAATTTTCGCTATGTTTTGAAATTAACTTCATACCCTTGTGAAAATCTGTTCAGTGGACCCACCAGACACTCAATGTATTGAGAACGAGTGAGAGTTTGGCAAGATTCAAATTCTTTCTAAGAATATGCATGCCTAGAAATTTGACTATGTTTTGAAAACAATCAAAGAGGCTATGACTCACCGTGTTTTAAATATTTGGCTGTGTTTCGAAATTAACTTCACACCTTGCGATAATCTGTTCAGTGGACGCACCAGGCAGGACAATGTATCGAGAATGAGTGAGTGTTTTGCAAGATTCAACGTCTTGCTAAGAATATGCATGCCTAGAATTTAAACCGTGTTTTGAAAACAATCAAAGAGACTATGACACACCGTTTGTTGAAATTTTGGCTATGTTTCGAAATTTACTACAGAGCTTGCGAAAATCTGTTGAGTGGACCCACCAGGCAGTCAATGTATTGAGAACGAGTGAGAGTTATTTGGTAAGATTCAACTTCTTGCTAAGAATATGTATGTCTAGAAATTTGATCATGTTTTTGAAAACAATCAAAGAGGCTATGACCCACCGTGTTTTGAAATTTGGTTGTGTTTCAAAATTAACTTCTTACCTTGTGAAAATATGTTCAGGGACCCACCAGGTAGTCATTGTATCAAGAATGAGTGAGAGTTTCGAAAGATTCAACTTCTTGCTAAGAATATGCATGCCTAGTATTTTGACCGTATTTTGAAAAACAATCAAAGCGGCTATGACCCACCCGTGTTTTAAATTTTGGCTGTGTTTCGAAATTAACTTCACACCTTGCGACAATCTGTTTTGTGGAACCACTAGGTAGTCAATGTATCGAGAACGAGTGAGAGTTTGGAAGATTCTACTTCTTGCTAAGGATATGCAATGCCTAGAAATTTGACCATGTATATGAAAACATCAAAGAGGCTATGACTCAACTGTGGTTTTGAAATTTTGGGTGTGTTTCGAAATTAACTTCGTAACCCTTGTGAAAATTTGCTGTAGTGGACCCCCCAGGAAATCATTGTATCGAGAATGAGTGCGAGGTTGGAAGGATTCAACTTCTTGCTACGAATATTGCATGCCTAGAAATTTTGACCGTATTTTGAAAACAAGCAAAGAGGCCTATGACCCACCGTGTTTTAAATTCTTGCTATGTTTTGGAAATTAACTTCTCACCTTGCGAAAATCTGTTCAATGGACCCACCAGGAAGTCAATGTATCGAGAATGAGTGAGAGTTTAGTAAGATTATACTTCTTGCTAAGAATATGCATCACTAGAAATTTGACCGTGTTTTTGAAATCAATCAAAGAGGCTATGACTCACCGTGTTTTTGAAATTTTGGTTGTGTTTCGAAATTAACTTCACACCTTGCGATAATTCTGTTCACTGGACCCACCATGCATTCAATGTATCGAGAACGAGTGAGAGGTTGGAATGGTTCAACTTCTTACTAGAATATGGATGCCTAGAAATTTGACCGTGTTTTTGAAAACAATCAAATAGGCTATGACTCCTCACCGTGTTTTTGAAATTTTGTTGTGTTTCGAAATTAACTTCGTAGCTTGTGAAAATCTGTTCAGTGGACCCACCAGGAAGTCA